>CM076945.1:30390000-30695000 GCA_039566865.1 Aurelia coerulea | reverse complement strand
AAAACTAAAATTTTTAGGGAACTCTCTTCTTGCTCTAAAAGCTGAAAATGAAAAAATTTGCAAAAAATCCCAGTATCAATTCAGGCTTTCTGCTAACAATTAAGTCATAAATCTTCAAGATCGGTCAAGTGTATGATTCATTGAAAACGTGCATAGTTTATTTTGGCGTACCCGGTACAATAAATTGAAAAGGCCTCTTGAATAATTCCATCCAGGTACGAAGTTCTTTAATTTTGGTGACCTGAGAATTTGGTTCTTATCAAGAATTTCTGATAAGAGATACGTGGACTCTAGATAATGTCAAATAAGGAACATTTAATCGACGAATGAATACCTTCACCTGGTAAATGGCGATAAATGGTGAAAGCACTTAAAATTCTATTGTCACCTGATGAACAGCAAAGCTCGAATCGAAACGTTGTGTTTTATCAATTTCTCAGTGCATTGTCGTTTTATTAAAGAATACTTGATTCACACACTTAAAATTCTGTTTGCCTCCGCTTTCTATTCAGAGCAAACCCACGCCTTATATAAGTATTGAAGTGCTATCTATAAGCATAGTCAATATGGTGATTTATAAATAGAAGGTCCTGGGGAGGATTTTGAATCATCTTGTTAGGAAATCAGTCTGATTAACTACTCATATCTTGTTTGTGTAAAGATTTTGTGTGGAAAAAATCTTGATTCCCCACTCGTATTTTGTTTGTGTACTTCAAAGTTTAAAAAGTCTTGTCAAAACATTTGAAGCGTGTTTAAACGATAAGTAAATAGGAAGAATTTAGAGAAGTACAGGAGGTTGTGAAAGAATTTGAACGCAGAGTAAAGAAGAGTCAATCGATCGATGCGAGAATAAAAGCAGCAGATTGTTGGAGGATACATGAATGCAGCATAACGTAAAAACGTAAGTTTCGGTTTCTCTTAACTTGAATTAAAACGTTGCTTCAAACGACATTCTTTCCACAAGATAATAAAGTCCTTTTTAAAAGTCTTCCAATCTCAATCTTGCGTCGCAGAGAACTGAATTTATTTTTTGTTTATTTCAAAAGTATCCAGCTTGCCCATCAGAACGTGAAATGATTGCTGAGGGACTGAGGGGAAGGCTTTATCTCAGTGCATTTTTTTATTTCAATTTCATGTAAGAATTTTGCGAAACTTTCGGTCTTTCTTGCAACCACTTTTCCAAGTGTAGAGACTAGGTTGATTCAAACGTCCATAGCGAATGAGCCAGAAGTTCCCATTTGTGGAAATTCACAAAACCAAGAGTACTGGTTGAATTGGAATGAATCGAATTCTGCAGGAAAGCCGAGAAATTGATGTATTCTTGTAATGTTGATTGGATTTTTATGAGCAACAGAAATGTAGGTACGTTCGACTTAACGAAAGTTTCTTGATCGAGTTTTTTAGGCCCTTTTCAGGCATTTTGCACCCAAAGAATTTCCAACAGTCGAATTTATCTCTATTTTCAGTCCCGATAAAAACGAGAAAAATCAGCAACATACTTCAATCTTTCAGCTGCTATGCAGAATTCGATTCTTTCAAATCTATTTAGTACTCTTGGTGCTATGAATTGTCAAAAATGGGAGCTTTTTCTGGCTCATCCAGTAGTAGAATTGGCGTCGAACCCTTGCAAACTGTGAAATTAAATGTGTAAGAATGTTATTGCCCTATTCTTTCAGCTGAATCGGTAGAAGGGAACTTTACGGAATTTCCATAATCCTGTAAAAGCATAGAGCATTTTGATATGATTATTATTCTCAAGATTATAGCGTTTATAAATTTTTCGTGACGTTATCAATTTGCTAAATCGTAAACCATAACAGCTAAAGACTAGCTTGCTACCATCTTGTAGACCTTCAAAAACTGACTATTTCTTGTATAAGTCACAACGACTTTCCTCAATCGGTTTAAAATTTGTAGAGATTTTAATGTTTGTCAAAGTTTCAGATGTAGACCAGGCGGAGAATAGGGGAATGGTCGCCCGAGAGCGAAATCTATGAGACCAAGAGCTTTTAGTCAATTCGAGGGTGCTGATTTCGAAAATCGATGTTATACGGGGATTTTAGGGGCCCGTACATCCTTTCATAAAAACTAAAAAGCGCTGTAACTAATGGCGATACGAAAATGCTGTCTCTGGGACTATGGCAAAATAGATAAAGTTCCCTTTGTTCAATTCATGGGGGATGATTCGACGCATTTCTCAACCGGTAGTACGAATACAAGTCAACTTACCTCCTTCTTTGAAAACGATGTTTTGTCGATTCCAGAGTTAATAGCTTCCCAAGATCTTGCTGAAATGATGCATGCAAATAGCCCATACATATCACCAACCCCCAGGGAATCACTGTGCAATTTAATTGCTTCGATATCTGCTCTGATCAATGCTTGCCATAATTTGCAATAGGTTACTCGGAAATCGTCGGACAGTGTCTGCAAGAAGAAAAACATATTTACTACAGGGTGTCCCAAAAAAATTGTGCCCCGTTGGCCTAAAGATTGCGACAAAAGTGCAACAGATTCTCGCCAAACTTTTATATGATGTTGCTCTTCAGATGTTCGAATAAAGTATGAGGCCATCCCCGTAAAAATCCGTTGAAAATGACGGAGCTATGACATTCAGAAGACTAAATTTGCCAGATGACTGAAACCAGCGCTCGGCCATTTTGTCTTACCACTTTGCAGCGATAAATAGCTTCATGTGAGGTAAGACATAGCTTCTTGGAGGTAAGGGAAAGTTTAACTCTTTTCTCCTGAAGGTCATAGCTCCATCATTTTTCAACGGATTTTCATGTTAGCGGAAGATTTGATGCTCATGTAGTAACGGGAACGGTGTATACATTTTCAATACTCAGTTTTCAAACTTCAGTAGCTTTTAGAACATTCTTAATTTGTTATAAAAAATACGTGTCCATATTAGATGAGGCTTTCTAAATGGACTTCAAACTGACTGACAATGAAATGTTAATTATTTGGGTGAAACCTATCAATGTCTTGGCGTTTGTTACAAAAACAATTTTACTCCTGCATAAATTCAAACAATTGAATGCTCGTGTGTTTGGGCTCATCTTCAAAATAAACAAGGGAACTATTCAATAATTCAATATATTTACATTTGAAAGTTAATTCAGAAATAAAAGCTTTTTGACTGGCCCCCCAAAAAAGCAAGAGTGTGCTTGTTTAGTACGAATCGAATACGTTATATAAGAAAATCTTCAAAAGAAACTCAATTCTAGTACCTTTCCAGCACTCAAATTCTGTAACTTTCCGGTGGCCTGAGAGTTGAGTTTCTTATATAAGTTTCTTACAAAACAGGAGTGTTTTAAGCAAGGGGTACAATTTTGCCATCTCCAAAACAAGGGCAGATTTTGTAATACAATAGCAACAGTTGCATTTGATTGACACCTCAATTCAAAGCGGTTAGCCACTGCAGACAAAGGAAATTCTCTCAACCAATAATTCAAAACAAATAAAGCCACAAATGATGCACCGAAACCAGTGGGGCAAACTCTCGTCTTGTGCAAGCGAAAGGTAATTTTTAAGAAAAGTGAAGTGCTTCTAACGAAAAAAAAGAAGGGCAAATCTAAAGTTCTGTCTGGTGGATTTTGTTTATTTGATTCAGGAGCAGAGCAGGAGGCATTGCAATTTTTGCCTGTTTAGGGCTTAGATGAAACAGTTACTTATTGGCTCCTGGATCAAACAAACAAAATCCGCCGGGTCGAAGTTTAGATTTACCGTTCTTCTTCTGCTATAAGCACATAAATTCTCTTAAAAACCACTTTTTGCGTGCACAAGGCGAGAGTTTGCCCCACTGGTTTCGGGGCAACTTTTGAGGCTTCGTTTGTTTTGAATAACTTGTAGAGAGAATTTCCTTCGTCTGTAGTCGCTAATCGCTTTGAATTGAGGTGTCGATTAAATCAGCTGATGCTATTGTATTACAAAATCTGCCCTTCTTCATCTACAATCTTAAAATGTCTCTAGTGACAACCACTAGTCAACAACATTATTATTAATGTCTTGGTTTAATGGACAGGTGCCAAGTTTAAGGTATTTAACCTCATCATCAAGAATATTTGAAAATTGATGAATTAAGTTTGGTAAAGAATTTTTCTTATCTTAAACCGCAACAGGGGTTATTTTCAACATTTTTAACATTTAACAATTAACATTTGAACAAGATTCCACCGAGAGCTAAAATTGGTAACTTCAGTTGAATGTCATGAGAGAACAAGGTTTCTTGGTTTTACACATTGGTTCCAAGTCTCTATTGTGTAAGTAAATCTGATATACAAGATACACTCATTTTTTTTTATAAGAAACTACTTATAAGAAACGGTAGGCTCAATTTTTGGAAAGCTAAGAAACAACCCTACCTGAATTGAAAAAAGCTAAGAAACTTCTGTAATTTTCAGTTTTAATTTTCCTATCACACTCAAAAATATTTTGACATTGTACAGTTAAAGCAACTGCTTGGACATTATTTTGAGTGCAAATCATGTTATTTACTCGTTTTGAGATCTTACTAAGTAATTTGGGAGCCCTTTAGAAAAGACAAAATCAACTCTAAACTTCCGGCAATAAAAATATAAGAAACACGTAAGGAACTTGTGGTAGCAAAATGGCCCAAAAATTTAAGAAACTGCGTACCAGCCCCGGACCTTAGTTTCTTATAAAAAAAATGAGTGTATACAAGATATACGACTGTCCATCTTGACTAGAAATGGATATTTACAATCAACCATATGGTGGAAAGAAACCCTGACCCATCAGCGGTGTTTTGAGCGACGGGGATCCTTGGATAGGGAGCAGTAATGGGGACGGTTGCAGTCGTTGTTGTTGCTCTCGGCTGGAATCCTGGCTGTTCATCACTAACGCAGCATAGGAATCATTCGTCGTACATAGCCGATTGCTCGTGGCCCATGGTCGAAACCGCCAAAGCCTCATTTTCACGGACCAATCAGACGGCTAAAAAGCGGAGGAGACAAAAGAAACACGTGAAGATTTTCCTAAATTTTACCTACCTTCATAAAACGCACCCAGGACAAAAAACTGCTTGAGATTTCCCGAATTTTTTTAAAGCAATCTACTCTCCTTATGTTTGGGAGTACAAGTTTGGATGCCGGTTAAAATATCTTCAGGATTGGCGGAGTTATTGCCTCTCCAATAGACAAAATCGGCGAAGGCTTGTCGAGACCTGTTTACGCCACTTCAAGTCAGGTGATAAAGCCTCTTGATAAAACCTCTTTTGAGTTTCATAAGTTATTTTGCAACGAGCAAACTTTTGCCATGAAGGTAAAAAGTAGTACAATACAGAAACTTCCCTAGAGTATTGCCACATGACTTGAAATGCGCGAACAAGCCTTTGTAGACTTTTTCAATTCGCATAGAAACCGTAGGGGCATTGAATCTTCAATAAAAGAAAATTCAGCGAAAGACAATAGCAAGAACAATTGAAAACACAGATTGTGGCGTTTTCGGGTCGTTCTTACAACAATCCCTATTGTTATTACTATTGTCTCCCGGCCAGAATCGCTATTGTTCAAGGTTCAGTGCCTTGTCGGTTTGTTTGTGGCCATAACTCCACCAATCCTGGAGATATTTTAACCGGCATCCAAACTTTTACTCCCAAACATCTGGAGAGTAGATTGCTTTAAAAAAATTCGGGAAACCTCAAGCAGTTTTTTTGTCCTGGTTGCGTTTTGTGAAGGTAGGTAAAATTTAGGAAAATCTTCACGGGTTTCTTTTGTCTCCCTCGCTTTTTAGCCGTCTGATTGGTCCGTGAATATGAGGCTTTGGCGGTTTCGACCATGGGCCACGAGCAATCGGCTATGTACGACGAATGATTCCTATGCTCACTAACGCTGGCCTTCACTGGCCTTTGGCTTTGAGGGGTTGGGGGTTGGGGGCTGGGTGGGTTGCTGGATGGTTACAGGAAAATCACCCGTCTATTTGACATGCTTTTGTAATTCTTAGCATAAGGCCTTTGTAAGTCCATCTCTACACTTAATTACAACGTTTACAGTTTTGCATTTTCAAAAATCCATCTTGCCAAAAATTAGTTTTTCATGAATTAGACCTTTTTGGATATACTAAGCACGACAACAAGGGGGGGGGGGGGGGCTCTCTCCTCGATTAGTTTAGCTACTGAGAGAACTCCTCCTTTAAAGAATTATACTACCTACTAGATTTGTATGTTTTTCTATTGTAATACCTTTATATTTATATATTATATTTTGTTTTGCAGTTGTATCAGTTGATTGTAGGTAGTGTGATAAAAGGAACATGAACATCACTTATATAAGCCCAACATCCTTTTTGTTGGGGAGACGAGATACGCTTCGCCCGAGGAAACGCATGCTTCCCCCGTGCAGTAGGTTAAAGCTCATGCGCAGTAGCGTATTGGGGTTGAAGCTCTGACGAGCGCATGCACTTTAACCCACTGCACGGGGGGACACATAAGTTTCCTTGGACAAAGCGATCTCGTCTCCCCAACAACTTTTTTTTTTATTATAAGACACAATATCTAATAGGTACATGATTGATCCAATGTGACCCTGGCTCAAGTATTTATCCGTAAAAAGGTTTCATATTTAGCTTCTCGAAATCATATAATTAGTTGCACTTTAGGTGCATGTTTTCATGTAAGATCCAGGGGGTAATGATATTTTCCTCCCTTTGGTATCGTACTTGTAGTGTAATGCCTTTGGTAATTCGTTATTGTAAACTTTCTTTATGATCCCTCGAAGAAAACCTTACAGGGTTTGTGCAATATCAAAAGTTTGCATTTGCAAAGAGCAAATTCAAAAAAGTCCTATTTAAATCGTACTTAGGCATGCGCACGCGCCATGAACAATGGATAGCCAAAGAAACAATGCTCGGTCTGAACGATTTGTTTGTTCTGGTAAGAAACTCTCTTCGTTACATATGGCCTACTTATTCGGGTACTGTATTCTGGCTGCCTCTAATGAGCTTTAGGGCCTGTTTATATGAGGAAAAACACTTCACCTGTAACACCTGGAACCGTGGACTGATTGCAAGTTCGTAGTTATTGCTATTGATAGGCTGATGGACGCTATAACTATATATTGTTGTTGTTGTTGTCATTGCTGTTACTGTTGTTGTTGTGATAACTGGGACTATTTCGTGAGTCTACTGGAACCGACCAGTGAGATTCCACCTTCCCAAAGAATCCTTTGAATTTCACCTGGGCGAGGTGAAACTATACTCCACCTCGCCTCTAAGCCCAGGGCTGACAGACGAGGTAAAAAATCTCATATAAACATTGGCTGAAATTTACCTCGTCTGTCAGCCCCGGGTCTGGCAGGTGAGGTGTTTTGTTTTCTTTCATATAAACAGGTCCTTGCAGATGTTTCCGTTGGCTGCATCTTGAAACAGCTCAACGCGATCAAAAAATACAGATTACAGTTCTAGACACGAAATGACAAAGACAAAGAGCAAGAAAACTTTTGATTTACCCGAAAATTCTCTCAACCGGAAATTTAAAACAAACAAAGCCGCAAAAGTTGCCCTGAAACCAGTAGAGTAATTGGTCACCTCGTGCATTCGAAAGTCGGTTTTAAGAGAAGTCATGGGTTGATAACGAAAGAAGAAGGGTAAATCTAAAGATGTGCCTGGCGGATTTTGTTTTCTTGATTCAGAAGCCGAGCAGAAGGCATTGCAATTCTCGCATAAGTCTTCAATGAAACAACTGCTCGGTTTCTGAATCAAATAAACAAACTCCGCGAGGCAGATCTTTAGATTTATTCTTCTCCTTCTTCCGTTATAAGCACACAAACTTTCTTAAAAACCCACTTTCGCATGCACAAGGCGAGAGTTTGCCCTACTGGTTTCAGGGCAACTTTTTTGGCTTTGTTTGTTTTGAATTTCACGTTGAAAGAATTTTCTTTGTCTGCAATCTCTAATCGCTTTGCATTCCGGTGTCAATGAAAGCAACTGAAGCTATATTGTCTCACAAAGTATGCCCTTGTTTGTGAACGCTAGCCAAATCTCTGGTACAGTCACATTTTTTGGCGCTTTCAAAAATTGTGCCGATGTCGTGTGACAGTTAGCCACACAGACTGCGTCGTTTACATTTGCAGCTTCACCAATCGGCCGTGAAGATATCTTTGTTTTCAATCGATATTTGCTGTTTGCTAGTGTGTCAATCACTATGTCAATCAAAGGCTATCATTATCAAATCAGCCATTCCCCTCCCCCTGGCTACGCAAACCTTACGTTTCCCCCGTCACTGAGAAATCAGCTGTCTCTTGGGATTCATAGACTTGAAGATTGTGTGATTAGCATTTGGAGACTCACTAGGGATTCAAATACATGCCGATGATTTTGAAAACGGACTTGCATCGATAAGTAAGCTAAAAACAACCTGTTGAATTTCAACCGCGGTGAATAAAGCAAGGCAAGGAGTTTTCAGTTGGTAAGTAAGAAATCAACATCCCTCTGACGAGCAAGCCCAAGAATCTACCATTCTCATGTTCGTTTTGACCATTTAATTTATCATTAGATGTTTTTACATACAATAATTCTGAGAGCTTACTGTTTCGTAAAATCACTATTTTTGTGGTTTCAACAAAAAACTTAGAAAACGACGCCGGATTCAAGTCATCCTAGAACAAATTGCTGTTATAGTTGGCGGAAAAAATTCATTAAACGAAACTCAACTCTCCGACTGCCAAAAAATTAAGAAGCTCCAGTACTGGGAAAATATACTGCAACTTTAGAAACTATCCATTTCAATAGGAACCCTTGGAATAGTTCTACTTATTTTCATTTGTTTCCTGTATCATTTTATTCGGAAGGTACTTGAGTAATGTCTAAAAGTTGGAAAGGCTTCTCAAAACTTTGTTTTGAAATGTTCATGAGTGCACAGGTAGCAAATATGAAGATTGCTATGGAACCTTCAAGAAACTTGTAAAGAGCTCTGAGTACTCAAAATTTGATAATTTTAAGAAACTTCCAGCAGTAGCTGAAATTCTCAGTTTGTTACGAAAAATACGTGTATTCAAAACGGTCAATATTTTCAAAATTTTTAAACAGTCTATAAAAAAATGGCTCATTTGCGCTGCCATATATTTGTTAAGTTACCCCCCCCCCCCCACTCTTCCTTCAAATGCGACACATCGAATTACACGTACATGTATGAATAACCAAGATAAAATAAGAGAACTTTCTCTCTCTTACTTTATCTTGAAATAACTGATGACTTAATTTTGTGTACAAAAAAACAGATTTTGCTGAGTCGGGGTTCTTCAGCATAAAAATGCCGAATCCTCTTAGAATACCCCCTTTAGTTCGCCGGCCCGGGGGGGGTACTTAGTATATTTTGCTGACGCCATGTGCACTCCTTTCCGGGTATCGTTTTCACCTCTTTTTTCTAACGCCGGGTATCAAAAGAAGGCAATTTTTCTAAAGCCGGTTGTCAAACGTGTTATTTCATTGTTTTTCGACGAAGTTTTACGTTTAGGGGTATGCTTTTCGCCGATTTTTTCTAAAGCCGGCTATCACTTGGAGGGAAAATTTCTAAAGCCGGGTGAAAATTTTTTTTCTTGGAGTGCACCCCCCCCGTACATTTGAAAGTCAAGTAACCCCCTCGGGTTCGCCGGCCACTTTATCTTTACTTTCTTGATCCTTCCCCGTTTTTCTCATTTGGTTTTCCCACGAGAAAGACAGCAAAAATATATGCCATACCACGCCGGAGGTTTTTAAATACAAAACCTTCGTTGGCAACAACGTATTTCCGCTGCAGTGATCGTACTGTAAAATGGAATGGAGTGAAAACATTGGGACGAGTGGAGTAAGTCTATTGATAACGTTCTCTCACAGATACCCAGATGCTTCAGGTTACTGTCACTACCTCAGGCACTGATAGCAAATACCTCTGCGGTGTCCCTCCCCTTTTAAAACGTAACAACATTAAAATACCCATTGTGAATCGATCCACTTATTTTGACCAGCATTACGTATTTGACAAGGTTCTTTTCAAGAATGGTTAATGCTATCCATATTCTGCTGCCAACTGGCCAACTGGCCAACTGAATGCTTTCCTTCCTTTATTAATCTTTGATTTAAGCTCCTGTTTTCTTACTCTTTATTGTGAAACCGTGAATGATGGGGGCATTGTATGACTGAATTAACATACCTCGATGTTTCTCTTTGACACGAGGGGTATCAGAAAGCACCCAGAGAGAGACATAGTTCTCCCTATGTTTCTGTACAGGTATAACGGTACAATATTGCTCTCTCTACATTACCCTTCATACGTTTCTGTCATTTCAAAGGTGTATGGGATGTGCTGCCCTCAATGGTATCAAACTTCAAGAGGCAGAAAACGGGGGTGTGCCACTTTGACTTGTGAAATCACACACTATAAAATTTGCACACCTCTCGAGAACCATATCCCTAAATTTACGGACAAATCAAAATACTTTGAGTCCTGTGTCTCCGTCATTACTACCTTTAACTAGTGTCGGATAAATGTTTGTTTCGTTTACAAAATAGATTCATTCTTCCATTCCATTTGTAGGTGGAGGTTAAAAGGAAAACCACAAATAAAACTCATCCCTCGAGCATTTTTGAATGTCTGCAACACTGTCTTTAAAAAGGTCTTCAATCTAATTAATTTAAGATCTTGAATTTGATATCAAAAGTTCAAAATTGTAAAGCAATGAGAGGTCTTAAATACAGTAAATCGTATCTGAGGAAATAGCTGATGATAGATAAACGAAAGGTATAATTTGCACGATGTATTATTCTTTCAGACGAGAAAGATAGCTGAAGAAACATACAAGAAAGAGAGAGATTTTGGCAAGCTCACGCTGCACGCTACTGGTGAAAGAACACCGTCTGGAGATAGTTGCAAACGAATTGAGAGCCAAATCGAGAAAGATTTTCAGCAGCCATACGAAGAAGTTTACAGGCGAAAGAATCCGACTGCAGATAGCGAACTAATCGAGGCACGAATTGAGAAAGACTGTGGCAGTCCAACACAGACATTTACACACCAAAGATCAAAGACGGTCGTAAACGAATCGAGAAAGAAGGCACAGACGACATTGTGACTTCAAGAAAGAATTCATCATGTTTGCAAGAGTAAACGCGGGCTCTCGACGTCTTAAGAGCCCGCATCCTCATTTGAACAGTAGAAGAGAAAACAGATCAAGATTCAGCCAAAGACCAAACACGGGTGGAACAAGTATGCACTTGAGCCCAAGGCCAAGCCCTAGAGCGAGTCCCCGCGTAAGCCCACGAGGAAGCCCAAACGTATCCAGAAGGCATAATAAGAATAATAACCAACTGGCTATCAATGTAGAAGCATTTGACGAAAGGTACCAAGCATCTTTACGGAGCAGCAGACCAGCAAGCAAAGAAATGGAAGATGCGGAGGAGTTCATTTCAGAGTTTGATAAAGCAATGAAAAGGCTTGGAGAGATGGAAAGCAAACCATTGATGAAACGAGACAGCAAATTGTCAAAATCAAGTAACGAAGGGGAGAAGTTTGATCTTGAAGAATTCTTGAAAAAAGCGAGATTGACAAGAAAACAGAAGCAAGGCCTGTTGTTATTGATTTTGTGTTTCGATGCAGATTTTCCAGTGTCAGTCTTCGATAAAATGACTAAGTCCCACACGATGAAGCTCATTTGTGAAGAGATTTTTGATGGTGATCAAGGCTTGAGCCTGTTAACAGATATTGCCTAACTTTTGAAGCTCATGACTTAGAGGCGAGGACTTATGTGTCATGTCCACTGTGTTAAATATAAAACGCTGCTCTGAAATCGCCAAGTAAGAAGTAAAGATTAAATCTGTCTCAAATTAGGTGAGAATATCCGCGAATAAAACAATTGCAGGATTTGCACGATAAATTTTGCGTTATCGCAGATCTCACCTGACATCTTATTTGAAACAGAACTTAGCTCTGAAGACTTACTACTTATAGAGGCCAAAATACTGAACTCTCAAAGCGTGAAGGATTGGAAAACTAGGACTTAATTCTGTTTGTAGATAGTGTAAATAAAGAAACCTAGTTTGCGATTGGCAATGTAGACAAGGTAGGCATGAAGACTTAATAGTTATGAAGGCTTAAGCCTCCTGACAAGTAATGCACAATCTTCAAGCTTCAAGGCTTGAAAGACTTAAAAACAATGACTTATTTTCACTTTTGAATTATGTAAATGATTAGCATTGGTTTTCAAATAATAGTTAGGACTCGTTAGACTTACGAAGTGATTCCTTGTATTCGTTCAATATCTTGAATCTGATTCTTTATTTTCTCTCATATCAGTATGAGCGATAACCATCCAATTCAATGAGCGATGCTGAGACTTATGCAATGAGTCTAGAGACTTGTTAGTAGTTACAAAAGCTTTGTCATCTTGACAGATTCGCAAAACTCTTCAAGCCTGTATGACTTATATACTAGGACTTACTTGGATTTTGACAAAAGCGAAAATAAATATGCTGGCTTGATATTGTCAGTGAATACAGTGTGTGACCATGAGTAGTTAGACACTGCTGGTGTGCTTCTATGGCGGAGCGCTGGGACTAAGCTCTGCGGAGGAGATATCGAAAGAGTGAAAAATATAAAATTCTTCTCTCTTCTCTCTCTCTTCTCTCTTCGCTGCCTCCCTCCGTAGAAGTCACATTACTAACAAACTTTCAAAATGGTGGGTAAAATAGAGTTAGGCTCATCATTGAACTCAAATGGTTGTTGAAGGATAGGAAACAGAAAAAGACGCTCTTAAAGAAGGAAATCACTCTCATAATGACGTCAATGTAAGTAAGCATACATGCGGCGTCTAACAACCCATGGTGTGACTATGAAGTAAATGAAAGAAGACATAGCGATATAATCTCAACCACGTCCAGGAAACTCGTTATTGTAAAATGACGTCATATTTGCTAATATTTGATTGGCTAGTTGCACTCATGTGTTTCGATGATAGGATCACGACGCGTCCCTGATGGCTGCAACCCAAGTTTCTATTGAAACTTTCTCATGGCTGAAGCGTGGGCTGGAAAAAATGAACCAAATTCAACTCTAATGACACCGCTACCGCGGCAAAGCAACAGTCGCAGCCACCATCGTAGGAAAGTGTTCCTATCAAAACTGAAAATGTCGCAGTACTGTCTGATCGTCTGAGCACTGGTACAGCAATGTCTCAGCATTGCCCCCTCGTTGTTTACATTCAGATAGATAGACTTATTACAGTTGATGAAATAGAAGTCTACCTCCAAGGAAACCAGGCTTAATTTGAGAGGTTTCACATGATCACAAGCATGACCTAAAGTCATCAAGTGCTTCAACATTCATATCACATAAGGTCAAGAGCAAAAAGATGCCATGTTTGACTGAGCGAAAGCAAAAGCTTCAAACTGCCGCTAACTATTTCGAGTCGGCAGACGAATTCCTGACAATCTCTCAACATATTTCTGCACAAAAACATAGGTTTTCGGAGGTCACTCGTCAGAAGACTACAGCTGAGACGAGTTGCTTCAAAACAGTTAAACACTCGAAATTTGTCAGGTCAGGAAAAATATGAATCTAATTTCCTTTGAAAGGATGAAGTCATGAATGAAGTCATGACGCAGGAAAAAGGAAATATTTCTGAACTGGCCTAATAATTTTGGTGAAAGTAAAGTAGTTTTACAAAAATTACCAGAAAGAACGCTAGGTCATCACACAAATTCTCAAAAGCGTACAGCGTTCGGATGGGTTACATGGAAAATCCGAATTCACATGTTGCATGGAAATTCAACTCAACTATGCAAATGAAACTAACGCAAAGGTGTGGTGGAAGCGTCAATCAAGATGGTAGTGAACAAAACGCAACAGAGACAAAAAAGAAAATTTATTCAAATAAACAGTCGTGGCCAAAAATTTAAGACCACATTTCTGTCAATAATGTTTCCTGGCGTGACGAGATTTAAACCTACCGCGCTGCCTATTTCACTCTCTTGTAATTCATTTTAGTCAACTTTCCATGTAAGAATCCGAAATTTGATGTTTTTTCTTAATTTCTGCGCCATTTTTCTATGACATCACAATGAAATCTATCGATATTCTCTGATATTATAGTACTTCTGCCGACAAGGGGTGTGACCTAAAAATTGAGTTACTCAGCTGGATTGTACATCAATCTAATCTATGCACAATGCATTTCTATGATTTTTTGTAAACTATCGAGACTCCACGAAGAATATTGATTCAGGGAAAAAGGTAGTAAAGGGTCCTTGAGTCCACAGCTATGGCCATAAGTTTAAGACTACTCTTGGAAAGCGTGAACAAAATTCTGTGCTTATAGGGTAAGAGCCTGTGTTATTCGATGATTCGAATAATAAAATAATTCTTGAACATTAATTCGAATAAATATGCGATTTGTAACTTCAAACTAAAAATCAAAGGCTGGTCTTAAACTTATGGCCATAGCTGTGGACTGAAGGCCCTCTACTACCTTTCTCCATCAAGCAATATTCTTTGTGGAGTTTCGATATTTTGCAAACAAATCATAGACATGAATTGTGCATAGATTGTTGTAAAATCCAGCATAGTAACACAATTTTTGGGTCAGACCCCTTGCCGGCAGAACCACTACAATTTCCGAGAATTTCTATCGATTTCATTGTGACGTCATAACAAAATGGCGCTAAAATTAAAATACAACATAAAAATTCGGAATCTTCATGGAAAGTTGACGTAAACAAACTCCAAGAGAGTAAAATAGGCTGAGAGGTAGGGTTCCATCTCGTTCCGCCAAGAAACGTTGTTGACAAAAATGTGGTCTTAAATTTTTGGCAACGATTGCACCACCATCAAACTGAAGCATTAAGGCTAGCACCGCCACCGCCACCGCCACCGCCGCCGCCGCCACCGCCACCGCCACCGCCACCGCCACCACCACCACCACCACCACCACCACCACCATCAATATGACCAACACAAGAAATACAGCTTTCCAAGGTCTACAAGATGGTAGCAAGCAAAAGTCTGTGGCGTTTATTGTTTACAATGTACCAATTTTCATGCCATCATAATTTCCAAATAGCAGAATTCTAAAAATGCATCCATTCTGAAAATAATAATGATATCAAAAGATACTCTCCCTGTGATCATGGGAAATTACCTAAAATTCATTTGAGCAATTCATTCGAAGAACAGGGCAATAACTTTTTATAATTTTTAATCTTTAACTTTAAAGTTTTGCAAAGATTCGGTGCGTAGGGTTCAAGCGAGAAGAAGCCAAGTGTAATTTCATTATTTTCAAAAAAGTGACGAACTGCAATAGAGGCCAATCCTATTAGCTGACCGCATGTGTCAAAGATTAGAATATAAATATGAGCACCAGCACGAATTAAAACCGACCTTTCAAATATTGATAGCGAAAACAGAAACCCCACCAAGGTTTTCCTAATAAACTTATATAAGTAACGATACTTGATAAAAGAATAACAATTTTCCTTTGAGAGTATAATTGTATCAATATCGACTGTCAAAAATCATCATTCATTGTATCTTTATTTCTTGTGATATCGATAAACGAAGATAGGCCACTTTTTACCGGGTGTCCCAAACAATGTATACAGATTTGGTTGACTCCAGCGAAGTGAATTTAGCATTAATCAATGGCTAATCACTCTCAAAATGTTCCTCGATAGTTAGCTTGAACATAGATTACTCGTTTGTTGGTATTGGTGCTTTGAGAGCAGAAATATCAATCTTAAAAGCTCAAATGTGCGTCCTCTTGCAAACCAGAGCTTTGGCCTTTTGGCCTAAGCAAATTTCTGAAGCACGTCGAAATGTAGAACTGAAATTAATGAAAATTTAAGAAACTTCCCAATGGGTGACTGGGGGGTGACTTCTGGAAAACAGAATAACACAAGATCTAATATTGCTCAAATTCTATCAAGGCTATCGTTGCTTAATACGCTGTGCCTTAAGAAATTGCTTACGCCAAAAAGCTAAAGCTCTGATTTGCAGGAAGAGGCAAATTTTTACTTTCAAGATTGATCTTTCTGCTCTCAAAGCACCAATACCAACAAACGAGGTATCTATGTCCAAGTTAACTATTGAGGAACATTTTGAGAGTGATTAGCAATTGATTGAAGCTAAATTCACAGCGCTGGGGTCAACCAAATCCGTATACATTTTTTTGGGACACCCGGTAGATATCTTTGTTTTTGATTGATTTTCATCTTATAGCTAAAATCTTAGTCGTTTAAGACATAAATCCTATAAATTGTGCCCATCATTGATGTGAAAGTCCATATGTCCCAGGCTGAGCTAAATAATAATAATATGCTGTTGTTGTTGTCATTGATGTTGTTGTTGTTGCGATAACTGGGACTATTTCGTGAGTCTACCGTTAGAGCTTCTATTACTATTGTGCAAACTCCAAAATTCTACAAAATGTAGCAAAATGTTGTTCGATTCTGATTTTTTTCAGAATAGCTTAAAGGTGAATAACCTGAGTTAAAAGATGAGATCTCATAGATTTATAAATAGCCTATTGTATTTTATAATCCAGCTCGTGGCGAATGAAAGCAATGTTAAAGAAAATAATAGTAGGATTAGGAGTTTCTTTGTCCTATTTATAGACAAGTGCTATATATCTCAGGTCATTCACTTTAAAGGTGAATTCTAGTTTGTAACGTATTCGGTTCATCTTCATCAAGAGTAAATTTCTATGATCTATTTTCGTTTTCAAAACAAGGTTAGAAACCAAACATATTTATGACTCTTCTATTAGGACTTCGTGTGTGCATGTGTGTGTTTTGAATTTCATATGAAAATTGTTGACAACACATTGCAAATATTTATTATCAATTGAATTGCAAATCTGTAAACATATGATGTTTCCACAAATTAAGTTAGCCAGGAGGCCCTGTCGCTAACAATTTTCTACAAAATATGGCTAATAAGCAAGCTAATTAAATGGCTGTTTGTTAGCGGTTTTATAAATCAGACTTCATAATTTTAGCGTTGATTTGACTGAATCTAATTTTTAGTGTAAATATGCACGATGAGATGTCATCAAATTAGTTAATTGTTGTCTGTTTAATTATTGTCAACTTCAAACATCTGTGGTGCTCAGGATAACACAGCGAATTGTTTATATGTGTGACAACACGCCCTTCTTGACTCTGGAGTCGATCAAAATTTGATTGATAGCGAAAAGTCTGAAGTATATTTGGTGATGTTCTTCATATTTTTCTGAGCATTGTAAATGGGGGTTAAATGCAATTTTAAGCCGGGTTAATACTGCTCAGGAATGTTTTACTCGGTTTGTTTCTGGGATCTCAGCTCCTGCTCCAAGATCCAGCTCCAGCCTAAAACATGGACCTGAATTTGCAGATCACTAAGATTTTCGTATTTCATTCCACTAGGCTAGTTGTCATCGTGCCATATCTAAATTCATAAGAGATTAAATACTTGGCATGAGTGTATGTAATAAATCATAAGGCAAGTCATCGGACCGCCTATGTAGTATTCCGAATGTCTCGTTCTCGCGCTGTTTGATCTCTGGTTTCTTGGCAGCGAAGTACGTCACGTAAATAGCAATTAGGATGCATATATTCTGAATCATGGACTGAATCACTCAGTTCGTTGTTCAAAGCCTTCAATCAAGACAAAGTTTCTCCCGCCCTCCCTGTCCCTTCTTAATTTTGTTTTATTGAGTGTATCATTCTTTGGGTTACTTTTTAGTTTTTCGGTTGTCCAGTCGGACTTCCTGACAGGTGCATTAGCCGGAATTTCGTATTCCATGTCTATCACCGACCGTAAAAGTTATCCTGTTCAGGCAAAAGGGCCTAGTGCGCTCTCCTTCGCAGTCAGGTCAACCTGCGAGGGCGAGAGGCTGATGCACTGATAGCCCATTTTCCTGAGGTAAGTATTAAATAAAGGTAAAAGTGAATCTAAAAAAAATCCAATACTTGGAAATGCGTGAACAAAGAAGGACAAGCAATTTCATTAATTAGAGGACCATCCAAATAAATTTCACTTCCCTCGTGGCTTTAAGGCGATTTTACAAAAGTAAGTTTTGTGTTGTGTAAAACTCGAAGGTGTTGTGGTGCAGTGGTGTAATCCTTTGATTTTGCAACCAGAAAGGTCAGGAGGAGATGGTTCGATACCCGGTGTAGCCCCACCAATTGAGCGTCATGAAAAGGGGTCGCAGACTCAGTTAGCGTTCAGCTACTACTGTGATCCCAGGGCTTGGCGCTAAAAAACGCAACTGTACCTTCGCCTTCGCCTTCAAAAGTAACATATCATATACGTTGTTGTGTTTATGGAGTTTTGAGTTTTAGCTCTTGAGAGGAATGAAACGTGTTTTAATGATGGGTTTTTATATTTCTGACCGAGAGTTTTTCACATTTTTTCTTCGCCTCTAAATTAAATTTTACTTGTATTTCCCATCCTCAAAGAGATAAAGCAAACATCACAAAAATACTTGAGCCTTTCAGGTATCAACCAAACTTTGATTGATTCCAATACTTCACATACTCTGCTCCACATAACGAATTTTCAAACATGTGAAGTCCCTTTCGGTCCACCTGGTGCAGGAGGACAAGTCAAAACTTAGCATCGCATGATTCGAATCTTTGCTCGCAGCTCCAATGTGATCCCGAGATGCAACGCGAATAGCGCCCTCGCATTTAACTGCGGAATGGTCTTTTGCTTCAAAATACCCCAAGTACGTTTGAGGTAGAAAACAAAGTTGTTATAAGTGCTGTACGTCGACAATGTCAATAAAACATCAATTCATTTAAAAAATACGACTTTTTATGCATGATAATTTATTCAAAACACATACCTGATAAAGACCATGGTCAAGCATGACTATCTCTGCCTCTCCATTCTCGTTTTTGCGAACCAAAATATTGCCAGGATGTGGATCACAGTGTATGTAGCCATTTACAAATATCATTTCACTGTACAGTCGACCAAGTTTGCTTGATAACTACAAACGATGAAGACATAAAACTTAAAAATGAAAGGAAACAGTTTTGGCATTGGCAAAATTGATAACAATTATAAAAACTATCTATAATTTACAAAATACCGGGTGAGCCAGAAAAAAGTTCCCACTTTCGAAAATTTGTAGCACCACAAGTACTTCATTGAATTGAATGATTAAATACTAGTGAAAAGCCAAAAGATCAAAGTATTTTTGTGATTTTTCTCGTCTTCTTACGAGCACTGCAAATATAGGTAAATTCAACTTTACAAAAAATTCATGGTTGCAAAATGACTGAAAAAAGGCCTAAAACACTTGATCAAATCGTTAGGACTCTCCTCACACAGAACAATACGCACAGGCGGCTCACCTCTCTCAAGAGTTTTAAGACATAGAGTTGCAAACAGATACTAAAGACTTTCAATCCCATGACAATAGATGTGCAGACGATATCTCTCACCCATGAGAAATTGCACTTTCTCTGTTGTTCTCGTTGTTCTGAGCGAGGAGTCCTTTATGATTTGATCAAGCATTTTAGGCCTTTTTCAGTCATTTTGCAACCATCAAGTTTTTGTAAACTTGAATTTACCAATTTTCCAGTGCTCGTAAGAAGGCGAAAAAAAATCACAAAAATACTTCAATCTTTTGGCTGTCAAGCAAATATTGATTCATTCCAATCCATTCAGTACTCTTGGTGCTATGAATTTTCAAAAGTGGGAACAAAAGTGGGAACTTTTTTCTGGACCCCTCTCAACCGGTAGTTCTAGAGGTTGAGGCGAAAGCTTAATTAGTGCAATGCATGAACAAACTAACAACAAGTAGACCTACTTATCTCACAGCATCAAAGAGTTAAAATCTAGCTACATGATAATGAACAGCCCATTTTGGCTATTTTTTCTAAACTTGGAAAAATTATAAAATTTCAACGAACTGAAGCTTTTGGCCTTGCCTGCCTCAACTCCCGAATGATCAGAAGGAATCAATGCGCCTAGAAACTATAACATAAAGCTCAAAAATTAATTTGAAGCCTCAGTAGAACGATGGAAATAAACTTTTACAAACTGGTTGCATTGTGTTTCTCGTGTATTTTTTTGTCTCAGTCAGCAAGCATATTGAATGGCTTGAAACGAACTTAGGGTTTTTTTTTGTAAATTTGACGTGGAAATTTATCGATATTTTGATTAGTTTCAAAATGGCGGCAATTTAATAATTTTCTAAAAAATTAAGTGAAAATTTTGAAAAAATTTCCATCATCGTAAATCCTAAGCCAATAGAGGAAAATTGATATAACCCTGAGGAACACCATAGTTTATGAAGGTCTACAATATGGTGGCAAGCAGAAATCTGTAGCTTTTCTGGTTTAGGATTTAGAAATTTGATGACGCCATAGCCTCAAAACTAATAAATGCCGCCATAATGCAACTAATGAAGATATCATTAAATTTCCACGGCAGATTTACAGCAAAATACCCTATTTCAATCATTTCATTTTTTCATTTTTATTTATTTCAACAGGGTTATACATTCAGTAGAATTAAATACACTGATTTTCAATGTGCCCTGCTTAAAAACCTAACTAACCTAATTACATGAATAAATTACAAAGCAACCTGTATTACAAAGAAAAATGAAAATTTATATACAATATGTTCTGGTTAGAAAAGAAAAAGTTTGATGCTGTACGAGAACTTTCACACCCTTTGATTCTTCAAAGCTTGTTTCAGCAAATTTTTGAAAGTGGCCAGTGAAGGGGCACTTTTTATTTCTGTGTTAAGTTTATTCCACACAGTTACACCTCGATATGAGAAACTACGTTGCCCGTAAGAGGTTGTAAAGCGAGGTATTCTTCTAAGTTCCTTCCAAGCCATTTATTGTACTGTAATAGAATTTTACACCGACATTTTTAAAGATTTGAGCCTTATGTTCAGTTGGCACATCTTTTTGGATGCAGAGGACAGTGGCAGAGATTTCAGCAAAAATCACAGAACACTTACTTCAGCTCTTGATATTCCAGCCTTTTCGATATATTCCATATCATCAACTCGACCACCTTCACAAAAGTCCATCGCAAGGAGCCTTTTCGTTGTTAGATCCCAATGAATTTTTGGTACCTAAATGACATTTAAGCAATCAAGCATTTCGACAATCAAAATAGGAGACTGGGGAGAGCGGTTTGCTCTGGTAAATGGCAGACACAAATCTGGTAAATGGCTGCCAAGGAGTTCTAAGAATAATGAATTTCTTTCTACAGGACCGTTGGTTTAAAATTCATTATTGAAATTCAGGCCCCGTTTACAAGAAAAGAAACTGGATCGATCCAGGACGGGATCGATCCCACATTGGCACGGATGAAAAACACAGTTTGGTCGACAACAAATGGCGCTAAGCCGAAAATAAGGAAATCGAGGCGGATCTTTCATAATGACACCCGTTTGGTTCTGGGACCCTGACAACAAATGGCGCTAAAGTTTTTCAGGTCATCAGAAAGTCTTTACGCATGCCCAAGTCTTTATAAGGAGTCTGTTTCTAGACAAAGAATCAGTGATATGGTGCCTGGATTGATCCCGTGACTAAACGCAATGTATTACATAATTTGGGATCGAGAATTCCCGTGTAAACACCTGCAAAGTTCTGGGATAGATCCCAATCTTCTGCATTCGATTGATCGAATCTGGATCGAACGTCTGCTTCGGCTCTGTTCAACAGTCACTCCTCAGAAAGGAATTGCGATAGAAACCACGGTAAGCAGACATTTAATCAACAAAACTTGGTATTCATCTGAAGGAAACAGGTGAGTCAAAATAAGTCTTTTAATGCTGCAATGTCCACGTTTTTAAGACCAAAACATAACAGAGAAATCTTCAAGTACCTGCTGCAGCAACTTCCTTCAAATTTAGTAAGCTGCGTCAATCGAATTGAAGGTTCGAAACTTATTGTTCTTCGCCAAATCTCGCAATCTGATTGGTATGCTAGGAATCCCAGCATATTAGGCCTAATAGGGTCAACTTTTTCAGAGTAATATTATGAGTCTCTGTTGACTGAAGCGCCATCAAGAAGTCAAAGAGCACAGGGAAACAAGAGACTCATCGTCATAAGTCTATGTAAACAGAGTCTAAGAAACCCTGTGAAATAATTGCGTAAAGGTAAGGTAGCCGGAACGCAATCTTTTCTTCGGTTATAAAACGAAAGGTCACCTAATGTACAAGGTTTCTCAAAAAATTGTTCGATGTGTCGACAACGTGCTGAAAATAATTATCAAATGAACGGGCTCTTTGGTAGAAAAGCCCTGTACCTAAGATCTTCAATCAATTTTAGACACAGGAATCTTGGAAATCCGCTGAATATTCGCAGAGATATGAGCTCTTAAAGATAAAATGTAGACTGATTGCAAGTTCGTAGTTATTGCTATTGATAGGCTGATGGACGCTATAACAGTTTGAGCAAAAAAGACATTGTTGTTGTTGTTGTTGTTGTCATTGCTGTTGTTGTTGCGATAACTGGGACTATTTCGTGAGTCTGGATAAAATGAGATATTCTGCAAACTATAGAAAACTACGCTAAAGATGGCAGCAAAGAATTCTTTACCAAGATGCATTGCGCTCTAATCATCAATCTCTTACAATTCTACAACTTAACAATTATAGGTATTCGATTCAAGGGGATTCTATTCTTTTAATTCTATAGGAATTCGATTAAAGAATGCAATGCATCCATGTAAAAAGTTCTCCGTCAACACATCTATCCAACATAATTTCAAATTTTGTAGCACTCGCAGAATTTTAAAACAAATCACCTCACCTTTAAATATGGAAATTTGCTAACCATTCTACCAAGTCTTTCACAATTTTGTCCCTCATTGAAAAAATCTAATTCCAATGGGAGATTTCGTTTTATCTCTTCAATCAACCATGAGAATTGGAAGTCTGGAAATAATTTCTTGACGACAGATACCAGAAACTGCGGAAAAAGAGATATATTTATTCATTTAGCGTTGTTATTGGACTTGCCAAAGTGTACCTTTTATTTTTCATTTCATATGATTAAACACGGTAACCCCGTCGACAAAAGTCACGAGGGTTGGAGCACAATCAATAGAGCCCCATAAGCTACTTTAACTTGCAGCTTTGTTTTCCGTTTGTATACGAAAGCTTCCTTTTTTGTAGTAGTAGTTACAAGTGGTTCTATGTAGCTTTTACTTTTCTCATGTAATGGCCGCAGGGTAGATATAGCATTTTGCTCCCTGTGGTATCGTCTCTGTAATACGCGTATTTTCTTTCAGAAGAAACTGCCCATAAGAAACTCAACTCTCAGATCGCCAAAAAAATTAAGAAACTCCAGTACTGGGAAAATATAAGTTAAGAAACTATCTATTCTTATAAAGGAAATACTTGACATATGTTTACTTTACTTTCACTTGTTTCTTGTGAGGGGCATTTCACTCCCAAAAAATCTCGTACACCTTTGGCAAAATCCTTTTCTTTCAAAAACAATCCATCAAAAATCGGTAAAAATCCTTTCGAAGAAACTCGTAAGGAACTCTGAGTACTCAAAATCTGATAATTTTAAGAAATTGTAGTACTGGCACAAATTCTTAGTTTCTTATGAAGAAAATACGTGTTTTGTAGCGTAGTTTGTGTATTGAAATCAGTAATATGAGCAATGTTATGGTAGTTCTATGACTAAACACAATTTTACTCCACATAGTTTTAGCATAGGTTCCAAATCTTTAAAAAAGCTGGTGTAAAATTGAGTGACCTATTTCTTTGAACTGAATGACTTCAAAGAAACTTTAGCTATTTCTCTATAATTCTACTGTTGGACTTTTCTGAAATCTTCAATATTTTCAGAATTGGAGTGTTTTCCTTCTTTTTGGATAATTCAAGAAAAAAGTTCAATAAAACTTAAAACCATCTTAATTTCTAAACTGTTTGATGCAACATGAAATAATTTCGTAGAAAACCATAGTAGATGGATGTCTACAATATGGCATCAAGCAAAAATGTATCACTCATCTGGTTTATGATTTAGACATTTGATGACGTCACATCCTCAAATGAGTTGAAATGTAAGATACGCTGTGTAACATGTACCATGACAGGCTGTGCGTGAACATGCTGCGCGTCGTACATTGTCCTGTGAAGATTGCAGCGAATAGTTAGTCACTGCTGGCTGATACGTTGCGTTCACCTGTCGACGTTACACCTGAAAACGTTGTCCCTGTCAACTCCTCTTTTTCCATATGAGATTTACACCATAAGACGCACATGACGCACGTGACACTCCATGTAACAGGACATCTCTTTTTTTGGTTACTTGCTCCTCCCAACTGCAATATATTTAAAAAAAAACGTTCATTTCATATTATCCCTTGTAAAATTTTGATAGAATAAACAAAGATCCCAAATAATGGTCGGCAAATTTTTTTCAGATTTATCGGCATAGCAAGTCCACCTGATAGTTTGAAAGCTACAGATATTGAAAGTCTGAATATCTTTCCGACTCACAAGGTGCAATATAAGAAAGAATTTGAAATAAATTGAAACTATGCTATGAATTTTTGACCGACAGACAAGTTTTTGGCCGTTTTTAAATACTTTTGCCACCACAGTACTTCAGTTTCTTCATGTCTTCGCGATCTGAGGATGAAATGCTTACAAAGAACTTCTTACAAGAAAAGACATGTAACATGCGCAAACGTCCAAACCTAACGTTTTTAATAAACGCACCCGGCGTCCATTAGAATGGTACGATCTTTAAATCGTTAGGAATATGTGCAGGAATACGACAATAATGACTCAATGTGTTGAAAACACCCCAAGTGTTTATCTCAAATAAGGGCACTGTTTTTTGTTATATTGCAGTTGGGAGGAGCAAGTAACCCAAAAAGATATGTCCCGTTATTCTCCATCTGCCTGAGACTCCATCTGCCAGGCACCGCGTGTGGTGTAAATCTCATAGTTTGGCAAATCTCATGGGAAAAGAGGCGTCGACAGGGAGAATGTTTTCAGGCGTGACGTCGACAGGTAAACGCAACGTATCAGCAGTGACTAACCATTCGTTGCAAGCATCTTCACAGGTCAAGATACGACCCAAGCCTGTCATGATACAATTAAGTCACATTAAGTTACATAAGTAATGAAATATAAGTGAATTGATGGACGACTTCCATCAACACAAAATTACAACCAAAAACTATGTGGAGTAAACTTGCGTTTAGTCATAGAACTACCATTACATTGCAAAATACTGCAAACTAGATCGACCTACAATGCCTATTGCCTGCCAAAATTTTTGGAACACCTTTGCAACTTTTGCCATGTTTTGCAATTTCCCCCTCTCCCCCTCAGAACAATGTTGCGATAAAACGAGAATAACAGACGATTCGCGACTCAGATGGAATGAGGTAACGATAATCTTGCAAATCAATATGGATAGAAATGCAGATTATCAAGAAATGGCCTTTAAGTGTTCCAAGGACTTTTGGCAGGCATTATTCTAGATATAATCTAAAAATCTAAAACAGATTTTTAAAGCAAAATTTGAATCTCTAAAGCGTTATGAATATTGTTGACTAAGGGTGGTTGGGTTCCATTTGAGTGATTGCAAAACAAATTTGGCATCTTATGAATCTGTGATGTTTTCTGCTAGGAATCTGGAGGCAAAACAGCTCAAGATAAGAGTCGTTACTTCTGAGAAGGTGAGCTCCGGAATAGCCTTTGGTTGAGGTTATTTCTGTCAAATTTTATCAAGAAAGTATATGAGCAAAAATGTGATGGCAGTGCATTCTATGACTTGCGGCGGCGAGATAATTTTACTAAAATCACTATGGCCTCGCCGTCAGAAGCATTATCCCCGCCGTCGGAGGAAGTTTTGAGTTACTGTCAGGGGGAATTTGGAAAAATGTCGTAGGATAACTGCATTTGGCTCCCTTGTCGGAAGTTGCAGCCCCTGCGAGAAGATTTCTGGTCCCACTCCTTCACACCCTAGGTATTAATATGCTTCTGATCCAGAAACAAACCTGTGCAAGTGAGGCTGATCCAACAGGTTCCTCAGAAAAACTGGTAAACATATCAGCAAACTTTGCTCCGCATTCTTGCTCTACAACTTCAACAACATCTTGAAAAGAGCTCTGAGGTGCATCGGTGTGCAGAACCTTCATCGTTTTGACATATTCTGCAGGCAACAAATAATCCAATGCGCCAATATGCTGACCGACTTTAATAAAGATGCCGCCATTTACACAGCATAGGTCTCTGAGTCTTAAAGCAGATTTCAAATGGCACTAAAATGAAAATACTGTAACAATCATTCGCTTTCATGTTAAAGAGAATCAACGGAGATAAAAGCCCCGCGCGGAAGGAGTCTGGGTATTCTATTATTAGCCTATTGTATTTGATGATTTCGAGACGACCATGGATATTGTTTAACAAGAGGAACAATAACATGCGTAGGAGTTTTCAATGCCCTATTTATAGATGACCTCCTCTTAGCTCCGTTCATTCACTTTAAATTCGGTTTTGTCTATTGTCTCTGTTTTCATTTTCCATTCATTGGGGGATACAGTTTACTAAACATGCTACCTTTATGATACGAGCATCAAATCTAAAAAAGATTGCACGATTGGCTTAATGCATCTTTCGTTTCATTTGATAGCTGAAAAGTACTTCGTGTACTTTGTTACAAGTGCTCATTGGCAATCTTTCATGTCTTGATAAAAATCAGAATTATAAACTGAGAATTAACAATTCATGCAATTTTCTTTGAAGACTGTATGCCTATGCTGACAAAATCACTTCCAAATGAATTAACTTGCAGTATTATATGGGGGTTGTAGGGGCAAATTGTTATAGTGGTATTTAGCCCTTTTTACAATTGTTTTGCCTCTGCAAACTATGCAGTGGCGGACACTAGGGGACAAGGAGATATTGTTGCCCAAATGTTGGCTGGACAAAGATCTTTTGTTTGAAAATAATAGTGACGAATAATGCTTTTCGATTGAAGCAATAGCTTCCCCTTATACGTGGCAAAGTGTCCACCACTGAATCTGTGCGTGGTTTTACAGTTCCTGTCTCTCTCAGTGATTAGCAGATTTCTTCATTAAGTTTTGAGGAGTTAAGGTTGCTACAGGATTGCACATATACCTACAAAGAATATCCAATTTGTTATGCTTTTGGTTCAAGGTTGGTCAACTTTCTCTTTTGCAAGCAGATTTAAGGCATAGGCATTGGCCTTTAGTTTTCGGGAGTCACAGAAGTGATAATGAGGCAATTATCTGTGACATATATAGAACAAAAAGTTGTGCAAGCAAAGCATGGAAAAGGTGTAATGGTTTAAACTGCGATCAGAAATGGTTTTTGGTGTTTCTGAAATATCTTGGGTGGTTATGGTTTCTGAAGCCCCCTACAACCCCCATTATTGAGACAGAATGGCTCATTCAAACAAAATTGTTTAATCTGACATAGGTTCTCAACCATTTTAATCATAAGTGAAATTTCAAACTCAGGATCAACTATAATAAATAGAAATTGAAATGCAGCTTAAAGAACGCCGGTCAACCAGCATCCTTTGCACGCGTCACATTTTGCCTTTCGACTGTGGCGGCCATTTTCGTATGACACCGTACATAGCAGTGCTCAGCAAAGCGCGACCGCAAAGGATGCTGGTTGACCGGTGTTCTTTAATAATGGCCAATCTGTAAATGAATTTGAACGTTTGTGGTCTTTGCTTACGATCAAAGTACTAAGGACAAATTCCAAATGTATGCTTGTGATACCCTGTACTTCATTCTAGCCTAGAAAAGCCTTGCTGCAGCCTTGAAACTGGCTTGAAAAATGCTTGAAAAATGCCTTGTGGAAACGGTGGGGCAGCCTTGTGGAAACCCTTGTGTTAGACTGGTTGTAGCTTGAAATCTTACTGATAGCCGTGTAGTTTTCTACAAAGGTTAGTATAAGGTCATAACAAGGTCATAATCCCTGCCCGTACAAGGCAAAGTTTAGCCTTGTATTTTTGTACAGGACAACATGTACTCACTTTCGATTTTTCAGTCTTAAACGCTTCAGTTTCTGGATCATATTTCCAAAATAGAAATTTGTAGTCAATGATAACAGATAGAACCTACAAGGCAAGATTTTCAAAATTTTCGTGAATTAGTCTGAAAATTTGCAAGGATGGATGTCTTGTGCTATACACATACAGTATGCTATAGCAATATTTAATTTTTAGTGATGTTGGCAGAGATCATCCTCAAACCAATCCAGGATCATCAATGTAACATTGCTTTAGACTTATTAAATATGAGCCACAGTTTTACAAATTAAATTGGTCCTGGCTTCAAACAGAGACTCACTACAAAATGGTTTCAAAATTGGGGCTTCTTTTGCCTGTAAGCTTTACTTTTACTCGCATTCTAATTATTTTTCAAAATGGTTGCGGCTACAGTATATAACACGACAAAAAGTCTTTACATTATGATAAGAATTCTTGAGCCATATCAAAGACTGTAAATCTTTCTAAACGAGAATTCTTTGGCAGGATAACCATGTTAAATATGTGCAATGCCCGTATTGTACATGAGAACAAGGCTTTATCACATAATCATGAACTTACTGCAAAAGCTGCTCTTCCAAATCTCACAAGGCCAGTATTGTCAACCTTTTCCCTGACACCATCAATAGATAATGCTGCTGCGGTGAGGTAGCTGGATAACCGAATACCAATATTTTCAATATTCCCCTGAGAAGCATCACTTTGACAGAAGATCTTTTCTTTGACCAGTAATAATCCAGGCACTGTTATTCCTGTAGCAACCAGGACATACTTACCTTTTGAGAATACTCTGGCTGCCATGTGTGCCATTATTTCTATTCAAGTGTGCCAATAAGTCATCTTGTTCCACCTGTAACATACAAAACATGATACTTTTTAGTCTACTTTAGTAGGTGTGGATTTCCAAGCAACTTTGTTCCTTGCCACTATCACCCTCTAAGCTATAGAGTTGTTATATTTTAAGAAGTTTAATCTTTACTTGTGACTTGGTGATATTAGCTACTATGGTTATCACCAGTACAAGAATTTTCTGCAATCCAAAGGATAAGGAATAAGTTACAATAGTCTTTCCTTTTGTCATCTAACACAATGTCTAAAAAAGAATGTTTGTCGTAGTTTAGAAGCTCGCACATGAATGAATATGAATATAATTAACGGCCATTTCCAGGATTGTGTGGAGCATAATTTAATTTACGAAAATGGAACGGAAAGACCAATCTGGACCAAAAAATGTTTGTTTCATATCTAGGATAGCTTTTCTTCGATGCATTGAGGTTTACAGAAAGGCATTTGCAAGTGTAACTAAACCTATTACATCAATAAAGATTTGCAAACACCCCATGTTCCCATATATATGCCGATAGCAATATGCAATCGGCCCCATAATCCATTATATGGTGGTGAAATCAA
This sequence comes from Aurelia coerulea, assembly GCA_039566865.1. Lineage (NCBI taxonomy): Eukaryota > Metazoa > Cnidaria > Scyphozoa > Semaeostomeae > Ulmaridae > Aurelia > Aurelia coerulea. The sequence goes on along the minus strand of CM076945.1, from coordinate 30,665,589 downwards.
TTTCCTTAACAGAAAAGTAGTTAGGGGTCATCAACAAAAGATTTTTGTCCCCGCTAACGGAGTTTGTCCGTTAGGGGGGGAGGGGGTCTCATCTGAATCCGTTAAAATTTTCGTTTTAGGGACGAAAATCCTGATAAGAAAAATGGCTAACTAAATAAGAATTCTAGATCGTAAATGAGCTTTTTTCATCACATTTATACTTGCGACTTTGACAATTTACATTACTTATACTCGCCTTTCTAAAAAACTGGAAGGTACTTGGGTCAGCAACAAGAAAATAAATTGAAATAACATAGGTATTTGCAGGCCTCGGCAACTTTGACCCGAGACAAAAAAGTTTGTCATTAAGTGGGGGAGGGGGTTCAGATCTTAACGGACAAAATCCGTTAACAGGGATGAAAATCTTTTGTCGATGACCCCTTACAAAAACCCTGTAGAAACATTTGCAATATTTTCAACTCATGTAATAGACAACAGTTCATGTATGCAAACAAATGTTCAAACAAAATTATTCATGTTGCGTATGCCTACTAAATAGGTAGACCTACCAGACAGAGAGAGGAGGTACTGGCTGGGCACTCTGGCCGGCCACAGGAGAGGCCTAGGCCTACCCTATTAGGCCTAAATAAAAAAGTAAAACTCTTACTCTTGCATGCATAATGACTTATTTATGGCGCTGGGTCACAGTTTACAAAAAGTCGCGTTCACTCAATAAACATACCTGAATTCATATGCAGAAAAAGAGAAGGATGATTTTGGTGGATTTCTTTATTTCTTCAGCTGAGCTTTTCTTTTTGATGTCAGCAACGTTCGCTGTGGTTGTGGTACGATTGGATTTCACGAGTTTTCAAATCAGCTGATGTCAGCATGCGGCCTCGTTCTCGTTCTACACCCAAACAACAACAACGACAATATTTGAAAACGAAACCATTTTACGACACACGGATCACTAATTTTTTGAGACATCTTGCAAAAATCATCTCTGTTTGGACATGTCCAAGTCTCTTCCACGTAAATGAAACATGAAAATACATAATACCAAAATAATGGCCTCTACGTTTTCCCTTCCTTCTGACGCAAGGGTCTTTTTATAGGTGGCAGTTTATTCGGAAGAGACTTGGGCCAAGTCTGACCTCCGCTACCTGTTTTCGCCGTAAACTCAAAGCTTTCCTGCAAGGGGGGGGGGGGTTCTTGGCCAGATTTTGGGTAGGGGTCTGCCGCGAGCAGCTTCAAAAGGGTACCGTTGGCTAGACCAATTTTACGAAAATGATACCCTTGGCTAGACCAATTTGACCATTTCCTCGACCAATATTGTCAAATTTGTGCCAAATATGATATCATGACCGTTCGCTAGACCAATATTGTCAAAAATGATACCCTTGGCTAGACCGTTGCTGGCCAAAATTGCAAAAAGTATACCCTTGGCTAGACTAGAAGTCCGAAAAAGTATACACTTGCTCGCGGCACATCCCCAGGTACCTTTACTATGGGAGAACCCCCCCCCCCTCCGTGCTTTCCTGTTGAAAGCAGCACCAAAAATTATTGAAAAATGACATAAAAATGTCCCCATCCGCCCTTTTCGTAGGCTGCGTTCACACGATACCGGATTCATTTCATATCGGATTGGCGTTCTGTTCACACGGCTAGTGTAGTTGTTTTAAGCGCCTTCATAAAATTGTCGACCTTTCCTGGAAAAATTAGCTTTATTAACATACCTGTCCTGGGACCAAGATGCGAAAGATATAATCCTGTCCTGGATTTTTCACTCAAATTGATAACCCATCGGCAGGCACATCTCCGGGATTTTCTTAAAGACCTACTGTATCCACAATAAGTCTCCAGTTAGGCTCAACTTCGAACAAAACACAATTTCAGGCCCCAAGAAATAAGAAACTAATCAAGAAACGTTTACAACTAAAACATTGAAATTTCCATGCAAAATTAAGACACTTCTAGTACTAAGTGCTTATCCAAGTTTCTTATAGAAAAGCGTGTACTTTTGTGTTGGTTTTCGAGATCTTTTCACAAGCTGCGCCACCACCGCCGTCCGATTACCATCGCCAGCACCCTATATCTCCTATTACTTCATTTCTCTTTATCATATTTCAAAACAAAACCCTGTCAGCTACATTGATAATAGAAAAAACAAAATCTTCGACATACTGATAGACCTAATGAATATCTATTCACATGGTCAAATTTTACAAATTTGCTGGTCTTCCTAGGGATTGTGCTGGGGATCTCACTACTGTGCACATTGGAAATGTTGCTACGGTACAAAATGTATCGGAGCATTGTTTGTAGAAGAGCATTCTTTGTAGAAGAGCTAAAAGGTCTAAAGGAACGGTTAATGAAGGAGCGTGGGGCGTTTAATCAAGGGGCACGTGTGACTTGTGTAATGCCAACAGCCGTAATCGAATATGCATTTTCGCTGCGGGATAACATACTCTGGCGCCTTCTCGCAGCAAGTATGTCAATGAAGAACGTCAATTCCTATTTTTGCCAAGTTTCGAAAGAAGCCCATCCCTACTTTGCAACACTATAAAAGGTTAACTCCAAGACATTCAACTCACACAATCAGCACACAGTGCAAGAAGAAGTAATCAGTGCTTTGATCAATTTCCTGCATGTAAGTACCTTTTTCTCTTGTCCTATTTATATGACTTATTTTTCATCTCTTACTCAAGAAACTCATTTTCTTAAATCTTAGGACACTATTATTGCTAGTTTCTTATAAACTTTCGATGTTCTGATTGTAAAATTGATGTATCTTTGCAACAAGGACTTTCACAAGTACCTCAAGATCAACATAAAAGACAGAGCAACATTTATTATATTACATGGCTGGCCGGTGGAGAACAAAAATCTTTGCAAAAAAATCTGCTCGCCCTGTATGAAATTATTGCAAAATAACTAACTGCCCCGGCCGTCACCCTTTCCTGAAAATTTTTTATTTTTTTCCTGAAAAAATGTGTCTCCTGTATTTATGAACAACAGATGTTGTAAAGTTAAAGTACCACCGATGAATTAGCCAAAGACAATAACGAAATCAATTCTTCTCCTCGAAAAAAATCGACTTAGAAGATGAAGAGAAATAACTGATGAATAGTTCTTGCGAACGACTGACAAGGACATTTTTTGCGTCATTTTCATTCACATCCTTTCCAAGCAATTCTCAACTTGCATGATTCAAAATTGTGTCCTCCAAATAAGCCATTTTATATTTCAAACTTCATCTCGAGCAAATAAAGTTACTGCCCCGTTCATATTGCTTTGTAATTGTAATAAGTGTTGAACCAGTTCTGTGCAAGCTAAAAAAAGTAGTTGCACCCCCCCCCCTCGTTGCGTTTTGCACCAGCCATGTTATAAAATAGACTTTGCACTGTCCCTAAACACTCAAAAAGTTGTCAAAACATTTGTAAATACCGGGTTCGCCAGGGTTCTTAGTGAGCGCTGCGATCTCAGACTGTCTGAATATAACATTTGGTCTAAGCACGGGGGGGGTTCTTCCATAGTAAAGATACCTGGGGATGTGCCGTGACGAAGGGTATACTTTTTCAGACTTTTACTTCAGCCAAGGGTATATTTTTTGCAATTTTGGCCTTGCAACGGTCTAGCCAAGGGTATCGAACGGTCATGATATCATATTTGGTATGAATTTCACAATATTGGTGAGAAAGGTAAAAATTGGTCCAGCAAAAGGTACCATTTTCGTCAAAATTAGTCTAGCCAACGGTATCAATTTGAATATGCTCGCAGCAGACCCCTACCCAAAATTTAGCCAAGAACACCCACCCCCCCCCCCCTCCCGTGGGTCTAAGCAGAAACCATGGATCCTCGCTTCAGTACTTTGCACGACTAATAGAAAACTTTTAATTTAGTTCAACCGTTCTATCAATTCACATACTGCACTGTGGGTCCATATTTTCTGTTTGGGCCAAATCTGATTTTCAGACAGTCTAAAATCGTACTAATCGTACTATCGTACTACCCTTGAGTGACAATAGCTCTTTAATGATGTCTCATTTACAGCTGTGAATAAAATGACTTCGTATTGGGAAGGAATCCCGGACATGTATCCCGAGCCCTCCTATGATTGGGAAGGAATCCCGGACATGACTTTGGCTGCGGAGCCCTATGATTGGGAAGGAATCCCGGACTTTGCTGTAAACAAAACCTTGGAAATTTTGAAGAAAATGGCTCCAACTGAATATGCGCATCTTGAAGCTGATCCTGCCAAGAAAGAAGAACTTATTGCAGCAGCAAGGGAGGCAGCTAGCGAGGAAGTCAAACTTGCACATATATTCAAAGATGAGCCAGAAGATATCGAGGCAATTCTTTGCAAGCATTTGCCCAAAGACAGGTATGAAAAAGGGGCAAATCCCCTAGAATACACACATACATACATATAATTCAGTAATACACTACGACTTTCTAAACGTTTCGATTTTCATCTTCTTCAGTAAATGTTCTTACAAATAACTTGGGGACCTACCTAAAAACCTAAATTACATTAGAGTAACAAAAAGAAACAACTCAACAAAGGGACCTTCCTAAGGGACCTTGTTAGGTTGTTTTTTATTTCTAGATTTCTGGATGTTTTTCCACGTTTTTCGAAGGGACGTTCTCGAGAAAATCCTTTAGAAAATCGAAACGGAGTGGCCGATTTCACTGAGGAAAATTCTAAAATTATTCGAATACATTCAAAATTGTCTAAACACGCCTTTTTATGGTCAGTTTCGATAGGCTCAAGAATACCTCTCTACGTTCTTTCCTAGGATGAAGATACTGAAAGGGGGACTAGAGATTCCAACGTTTCGAATGAGCATAATGAAGGAAGGTGATGGACCTCACAAGGTAACAATGATGAGAGATAATGAGGAGGTGTTCTCAAGCATAATGCTTGACACAGCTGCGCATATTGATACCTCTCAACTTATGCAGTATGGAAGCATCATCGTTGAAGGAGTTCTTTTGGTGCTGAGCGCCGTTGGAATCAGCCTTTCACCAGGTAATACTTTTTTCATGCATGCGAAGAAACTTTGGATGAGCATTATCCCGGGGGGGGGTACTCCCATTATGGCCTAACAGGGGGGTCCAGTCGGTTTGAGGGTCTTACGAAATGGCTACCAAATGGCCCTATTTGTCAACATATACTACCAATTGGGGGTATTCCAAGATTCCTGGTCAGTTATAAGATTTCAACTCAGTAGGCTCCTCCGCACGGCAATATGGTCGTTGCAGCAATAATTATCAATGAATTTTGAAGCTTTCTTGCTTCGTTTAATCAGTTTTTACAATAGAAAATTTTCACTACTAGATGCTACCAAATGGCCCAATTTAACGTCCACGAACTACCATTTGGGGGATTCTGTAACAAGATACTACCATTTGAGGGTATTTTTCAAAATTTTATCTTTGGCCCTCTTTAACCCTGAATGGACCCCCCTGTCATGCCACAAGTGGAGTACCCCCCCCCCGGAGCATTATAAACTTTAGAAAATGAGAGTTTGTTCTATCGCCAAGTTTTAGCCAGTTCTTAAAGAGAATCGACATGATTAAAAGCTGGCCCGGGCCAAATTAAAAATATAATCTATTGTCTTCAACAACTTTAACGCCTGCCGTTTCATTGTGTGGCGAGGGAAACACTGGGTTTGTGGGCTAGCCCTGTCCACAAGTTGCTCGAAATCTCTCGAAAAGTTGCTCTCAATTTCCTGAAAAGTTGCTCAAAAGTTGCCACTTTTTTCAAAAAGTTGCTCAAAAGTTGCTCATTTATTGTCATTTTTTATGGTCAAGTGCTATAGATATATGAAGAGTTGACATATGTGCATAAGATTAGCACCAAGGATAATTCCTAGAAGTGCCTTTTTATTTTATTTCAACATTTTCTCTTATGAGGCAACTGCAGTTTCCAGGAAGTTTGAGCCTTTCGACGCTAATACAGTTGGAACCATATAACACATCTTCAGTATTTCAGCAAGAACCATTTTTTGCGGATAAACAACAACAACAACAACAACAACAACAACATTCATTGATGACTAATAATCATCACCATTATCAGCATCATTATCATCATCATCATCATCGTTCATCGTCATCATACTAATCATAGGCCATCATAGTCATAAATCGTTAATTTCAAAGACCAGTTCTTCACAAATCAAGACGTTGAATCCCAGCCTGACCAAAACAGATCCTTTCCATGTCTAATTTTCATTACTGTTGCAGAGAATAAACAAAACATCATTTAAATTTGTGTAACATTGCCGAAATAAGGACAAGTTTCTCAATGTTGCAAAAGTTGCCAAAATTCCTAAAAGTTGCCCAAAAGACTTCAAGTTGCCTGAAAGTTGCCGAGCAACTTGTGGACAGGGCTATTGTGGGCATTTCTTCAGCCTATATATTGCAGCTTGTCGATATAGCTATGTCTATTCCCTTGAGCTTTGATAGCATCTCAAATTTTGTTGGCTATGTTCTTTGCTCGTGCAGCAAACCAGTATTCTGTTTTCATCTTTGGACGCTACATGGCTTCAGATTGTTTTTTACTTTTGGACGCTGCGTAGCTTTTCCGGCGCTGCGGTGGTCGAATTTTACATGCGTGGCGAAATGCGAAGGAGAAAGATGCGAGAGAGCCACGAATGTAAAATTCCATCACCGCAGCGACGCGACGGAGAAGCTACGCAGCGTCCGACAGATGAAAAACTTAAACAAGCTTGACGAATTGGTATTGGTCAGTCACACAAATTCAATGTCTTTGATTGGTTGAAATTTAACCTACTTTGGATAAGCTTGTTTATCTGCGTCAGTGTCAACGGGGTATTTTACACTATACCAGTGCAACTATGGATCCGTAGATCCGTAGTAGTAGTAGTAGTAGTAGTAGTAGTAGTAGTAGTAGTAGTAGTAGTAGTAGTAGTAATTTATTTTAAGTGGGCTGATAGGGTTTCTAGCTATTTAAAGCTAATTTAGGCCCACTATGCATGCCGCATCCAGGCATGGGACCCCTAGTTTAACGTCCCTTCCGAAGGACGGCGCGGGGTGAGTTGCGAGGTCAGGCCTCAGAGGTCACCCATCCGGAGTTTGACCTTACTCGACCTAGCTTAACTTCAGTCACCTGACGGAAACTGTTTCAGCCACTCGGCCACTCACCCACACTGTAGCCATGGCGTAGCGGACCAGCTCCCCGGAGCAGTGTAAACGATCGTGAACCGTAACAACTATGTAACGGATCAAACTGTACCGGTCGGTTCAGCGTCAACCTGGTCTAAAGTGAGTTTAAGACAACATTTACACTGCACCGGTATGGTTTTGATCCGCTACTAAGTTGTTACCGTCCAAGAGCATTTACACTGCCCTAGAATAGCTTTATTCTTTGACAGAAGGAGCAAAGTGTTCCGGTGTAGAAGGAGCATTGTAAAAGGGAGGTTGGTCGGTTACATTTTGGGTACAGATGCAAAGTTTTAACCGGCACAGTGCAATAAATGTAGCCTGCGCGCAGACTTTGATCACTGGGGAGACGCAGGCTAAATAAACGGGGTCTAAACAATGTTAGCTGGATCTGTCTATTGTTCATAATTTCTTTCATTTTTGACTGCAGGTAAGAAGGTTATCACAAAGTCCGTCAAAGAAGCTGTCCAAGTTATAAGAAAATCCAGCAAGTTTCGAACGGCTCTTGAGACGTTTCTCAAAACATGGAACAAGGCTGGGGCGAGCAAAATGTCCAAGGCAAAAGCATTGTTCTACCTCATGAAGGACACGTTTACTGCCGGATTGCTGTGGACAATTATCAAGAGCGTGTGCAGTAACATGAGTAAATGGGCTTGGTTCAAAACTGCAGCAAAGGTAACGGCAATGATTGTCGCTGCCTTTGCCACTGGGGGAGCCGCATTGATTGCAAAGATTGCACTCGTTGCCTTTGATTCAGTGGATTTTGCAAAAAAGATTGCCAACCTCAACACGATGTATGAGATCGAGAAAACCTTTTAAAAATCTGAACAGATGTTTGCTATATTTGCTGTTAAAAGGTTTGCTGACGTTTTCTAATATTGTAAGCTAGACCTACGTAAAAAGATTCATTTGTTGTCAAGAAAGCATACACGAGTTTTATTTCGACTCCAAACCTGCTCAGTTATCGTGAAAGCTCTAAGCCCCTGGGGCTTGTTTAATTTCGGAGATACCAGAGGGTGCTTATAAGAGAGGGGGCTAATTAGAGAAAGGGGCTTATTCAAAAGTCAAATGCAGAATCAACATTGATTTTTCGAGTCAAATACACAAATTCGACTCAAGTTTACCCCAAACCACATCAAAATCAAACTTGTTCAGCTAAATAAATCGAAAATCTGTGGTAAACTCTGGCAATCGATACAAGGGAGGAGGGCTTTATAGAGAGGGGGCTTGAATATAATTTTGCCGTGAAGGGAGGGGCTAAAAGAGAGCTTAAAAGAGAGGGGGATAGATACGGCTTTGATGGTAAGATACCATCCTGTATTGGACTGATTACATGAGTCTCAGTTTTCCGCATTGAATTGAATGATAGTTATGGCTTCAAACTGAAACACATGAGAATACAGCTTCAAAACACATAATAATTAGGCCAAATGCGTCGCGTTTTGTTTACTATTACTATTACTACAGTATCTTGAGCGTTTGATTGGCAGATCAAATCAACATTTTTAAGGTCTGCTTGGTTCTGAGTCCTTGCAAGAGTGAAAATAAAAGATCAGATTGAAACATTGAACAAATACAAGAAATCACGTCGTCAGTCTGATTCATTTTGATTGTCAGCGAATGCGACTTTTGTTTGGGAGATACAGCTTTTACGCTGAAACAATCGCCTTTTTCTACTGCAGAACAAAAAGGTCACTGAATATACAACAATAGGTTCCATTGTTTTTGTGAGCCAATCAACTGCGTGAAAGCACTTCTTTAAAGAGGGAATGCTTTTTGGTAAGATAATTGAATTGCCTATAACGGCGAAGAACATCTTTCCAAGATGCATTGTGTTCTGCAATCGAATTCGTATTTCGTATACGATTCTTGATTGGAACGAGCATTTTTCTTGATGCTGCCATATAAGGGTTTCATGACGTACAAATCTTATTGGGGCAAACTGCGAGCCTTATATGGGAAACGGCGAAGAACGCTTAAGTTCCAAGAACGCCGAGGCATCCTAGGCTGGTTATCGATTCTATATGAGGACATAACTGATTCTAAAGTCGCAGAGAAGGTGGCTGTATTCGGAAAATATGAGGACCTGCTGAATTCAAATCAGATATACCACACAGAATGGCCTTTGAGATCTACCTTGACAACACTGTCATCACTGATAAACTGCCGTGCATGTCAAGGGGGTTACGTATTTTAGCGATGGTATACCCATGGGTAATGGGTAGTTAGGCAACGCTGGCTGCTATATTTCAGCGTGTATGCTTCGGCGGGAGGAGAATTTATATCCTTCTGCGGAGAAGGTATCGAAAGATTGAAAGGAAGGAAGAGAATGGGAAAGTAATCCCGTAGATTGATTACACGTTCGTAGTTATTGCTATTGATAGACTTGATGGACGCTATAACTATTAACGTCTTGTTTGAAGACAGAATTTGATGTATCAAAACTCATGATAGAACAGGGCCGTAGGAAGAAGCTTCGGATTGGGGGGGGGCAATTGTTCTTAAAACAATAGAGAACAATACATCTAATTAATTTGCGTGACGTAGCACCATTCTTTTCAAAATTATTGGGGGCTTGAGCCCCCCTGCCCCCGCTTCCTACGGGCCTGTGATAGAAATGTGCCCAACGACCAGACCCCCGGTCAACAAATTTTGATACCGAGGCAACATAAATCGCCTAAATGGCTATTAAATCAGTTGAATTGTTGGTGTGAGGCTACCCCTGGCAATTCTGATATGATTAATTAATGGCTAAAATATTTTTAGTTAAACGTGGTCAATCGTCATAAACAACAAATGCAAAAGCTTCGAAGAAAGTGACCAGAAATATCAACACTCTACGAAAATTCACCAAACCAATAAAACGAAATTAAGAGTTGGAGAAAATTTGGTAGAATTTGCAACAAATTATAAAGATGGTGAGACTTATAATTGATTTTGATTTTTGCTTCTTCTTCAAGAATACATGTAATACATGATTTGAAAAGGACAGCATTTCGCGATAAACAATTTTTTCACGTTAACTTTAAGAGAATCAACGGAGATAAAAGCCCCGCGCGGAAGGAGTCTGGGTATTCTATTATTAGCCTATTGTATTTGATTATTTCGAGACGTTCGTGGATATTGTTTAGCAAGAGGAACATTAACATGCGTAGGAGTTTTCTTTGTCCTATTTATAGATTGCCTCTACTTAGCTCCGTTGATTCACTTTAAATCCTTTTCATTGTGATGTGTTATGCTGCTTTTGCATCAGTTCTATGCTGAATTAGCTATTTTTTTATAAGAGTCTGGATTGAGAGTTTACAAGAGTTTACATTTTAATATGAAATGTTCATGTTCGATTGAGAGCATAGGTTCCAAATCTTTAACTCGGCGTAAAAAGTTGGGTGTAAAATTCAATGACCTATTTCTTCTGATTGAATGGCTTGAAAGAAACTTTAGCTACTTATCTATAATTCTACTGTAAGACTTTCCAGAAATTCTGAATACTTTCTATATTACAGCGTATCTTACATTTCAACTCATTTGAGGATGTGACGTCATCAAATTGCCAAATCGTAAACCAACCAGCGACAGATTTCCGCTTATGGCCATATTGTAGACCTAAACTAGAGAATGTTTCAGAAAAAACGCAACCCAACTATAATTGAAACTCTTGAAAACATGATAAGATTTGAGTAGACTTAATGTATGCCATCTGAAAGTACGATCTTTGTTCTATCTAATGATATGCAGTTTGAATACATTGATGGAATCATTTATCATTCAATTGATATTTTAGTACATATGGCTGATTTCAAATGCAGCTTGCTGTAAGAGCAAAACTAGCACCTTTTTTACTGTAAAAAATACGAAATTGCTTTTTAATAAATGATAATAATAATAATAATAATAATAACGAATTATTTAACAGGATAAAAACTTCAACAATTACAAAATTGCTGTTATCAATGTTTGTCCTGTAAAAAGAAAGGTGCTTAAAAAGAAAATATATAAATATGTTACAACTGCAGGTCTCAAAAAATCAATTTTTTAGTATAACGAATTAAAATCTTATGCATAAATTGTGTTCATAATTTTCATAAAATCAGATGCATTGTCAGACGTCCTTGCACTCAGTGGTAGCTCATTAAAAGTCTTTGCACCAATGTAGTAGAAACCTTTCCTCGCGTATTCAGTTCTTATCCGTGGAAGACATACACTACAATGATTGTTCCTTGTGTTCTTGCAATGTTCTTGATACATAAAGTATTGGTTTAAAGCATGACAGACATTGTTCTGCAGGACATTGTATACTAGCACGCAAGCTCTCTTTTACGAAACAGTTCAGGCCTATAAGCACTTGAGATGTCGCCCTAGGAGGGAACAGGCAAATTGATTCCCATCGGGTGCATTTATCGAAGATGGTAAAATAAGCTCTCGCAAAGATGGGTTTTCAGGCACCCTCCCTTGCCACCTTTAAGAGAAGAATCAAAAACTAGCCAGGACGAGAAAGCCTATTTTGTTAATTATTATGTAGTATCTATCTTTTAATTAGTAAATGTTTTGCCACGGCCCCCTGAAAAGCAGTTCTTATGGACTGACGGGGCTACCGTGCCTAAATAAATAAAAAATGAAAAAGAAAATGAAAAAGAAATTCAATTATGTAAATGTCCTATCATTTATTGGTATCTGAAATAAGCCATACTTACGAAAACGCAAATTTAATGGTGAATGATTCAATTAATACGCCTAACCTGGATATCATTGAAAAGAAGATACATTGCACTTTCAGATTCTATGCCTCAGATTGATTCAAATATCACTGTTTGCTGAAAAATCTCGAATAAAGATGGGTTGAATTTTTTCTGAAACACCCTGTATAGTTATGTTGAAGATTGTACCGCTTTTCTCAATCAAATTAGGATTTACGACTAGTTTGATTAATCGCTCAAAACTTTCCATGAATTTTTTCAATAAAGAGAAAAACGCTGTAATTCTAGAAACCCAGGGGGGGTAACTTCAATATGCAGATGACGGGGGTGTGCCATTTTGACTTGTGACGTCACACCCTAAAATTTATAAATTTTCCAGAAACCAGACCCCAAGATTTACGGGTCATTCAAAATATACACCCTAAAACTGTGACAAAAAGTCAAAGCTGTAAACAAGTATATGAAATTAGATCAAAATCAATACCCTAAAGAGTTATTCTTCCAAAATTAGATTACAGCACAGAATCGACTTACAGAACCGACAGCAGAACCGACAGCACATGCGCGATGTTTTTGAGCGGTGGAGACCCTGGAGGGGAAACAGCAGCGGCGGCAGTTGTTGTCGGTGGTGTTTTCTCGGTCGGGGTTCCTGCTGTTCAGCATTGTGTGAAATGTGAAACAGATCCTAGTATGTATCCGTATTTAATAGTTTATGTGTAGCTCTTTGTAAATGTATATTTGATAGTGTTTAGTTTTATGATGTTTTTTCTTTTTATGGAATGGCCAGGGAGTTGTCATGGTCTTTTGCTCTCCCTGGCATCGTCCTCGTAGTGTTGTACAGTAGCTCATATGTAATGTATTAGGTACCTTCTGTATGTAAACGTTTTAACTGATTATATATAAAAAAAAATCATACCAAAAATGACACCCTCAAATTCATTTTCTGCCTGAAAAAAGCACCCTAGAAAATGGCACATCCCGTACCAATATACACGGTAATTACACCCCTCCCCCGGTCTAAAAATAATCAAAATTTCAAAAATCCCAGCAGTAGAATTAGAATAAAGCACTTTACGTTCCCTTCGCGCCATGCACCTTTAAATATAAAACTCTCATGAGGCAAAGAAACCTTTAGAAACCTCTTAAAACCAGCAATCAAAAATATGGTCCAAAACGAGCATGTTGAATTGGATGCCTGAAACCTTTCGTAAAATCTCCAAGCAGTATACACTGATAATATCCGTTGTAATATCCGTTGTTTCTTTGGGTTTAGAGGCGTATATATAGTCATACACTGATACCGCAATTCAAAGATATCGTATGTCTTTCCAACACAGGAGCCAGTAAATCCTGGTTATGAGCAACCCGCAATAAGACAGCCAGTGTCATCTCAACCAGTTGGTTTCGGACCCACACCACAGCCTGTTCAATGTTCCGCATGCGGTGCGAAGGTAAGACAATTTCACATTATTATGTAGGTCTGATATTCAAAAGGGCTGTACAAGCTAAACCACCAACAAAACATGACTTTCTCTCCCTAAAATTGGCAAGTAGCAGCAGATATATTGCAAATGATGGCATTTTCTATACGTTTGAAGTCCGTATAATTAGCCATGGATTTTCATTCATCGCTCGGCCATCGCCTGCATGACCGTTTTACGAATGAAATAAAATTGACCTGGCAAACATCCTGCTTATACTGTGACTCCAAAAGACTTGTCCAATACAACAAGATGCTTTCTTGAAGAATTTTCAGGTTTCTAAAGAAGATCTCAAGACAAGTTCTGAATTAATAACTTCACTTTTCAAACGGCTGTTTTCAAAACTGTTTTCATGAAAGAGAACCTTGGTAGGAGCAGTAAACAGGAAATTGTAGTTTGCGAAAGCATTTGTCCTCCACAGTACCCGCAAAAAAGGGACCCTAAAGCAACCACTTATTTTTACTTTTATGTGCCATAAATCAGCAACAATTTGTCACATTGACTCAAACAAGGTCTCAAACTCAACGTTGCCGCCTATTCTATGCAATTATACAAAAATGGGACAATTTATGTCACAGCTGTTCCACAGCACCCGCAAAAACGGGGCACCGTTTTTGAAGCAACCCTAAGCAACCATTTATTTTGACTTTTATGTGCCATAAATCAGCAACAAATTGTCACATTGACTCATACAAGGTCTCAAACTCAACGTTGCCGCTAATCCTATGCAACTGTACAAACACAGGAAAATTAAAGTGACAGCTCCTCCACAGCATCCACAAAAACGGGGCATCGTTTCTGAAGCAACCCTAAGCAACCACTTATTTTGACTTTTATGTGCCATAAATCAGCAACAAATTGTCACATTGACTCATACAAGGTCTCAAACTCAACGTTGCCGCTAATCCTATGCAACTGTACAAACACAGGAAAATTAAAGTGACAGCTCCTCCACAGCATCCACAAAAACGGGGCATCGTTTCTGAAGCAACCCTAAGCAACCACTTATTTTGACTTTTATGTGCCATAAATCAGCAACAAATTGTCACATTGACTCAAACAAAGTCTCAAACTCAAAGTTGCCGACTATTCTATGCAATTATACAAAAATGGGACAATTTATGTGACAGCTCCTCCACAGCACCCGCACAAACGGGGCACTATCAAATCACACCTGTTTTATTTTCATTTCAGTCCATTTCAACAACGACATATGAGGCAGGTACAGCAACATATGTAGCAGCCATCGTCTCGTTTCCATTTTGCCCCTTGGGATGTTGTTTAATCCCATTCATCACTGATTGGTTCAAAGATATTGAGCATACTTGCCCACAATGCACTGCAGTTCTTGGCAGGTATAAGAAGATGTAAATAAAGTTGTACTTAAGAGTGAAAATGTGATCGAGAAGTAAAAAAACAGTAAATCTTAAAGATAGTTTAACATTGTGACGTAAAGCCTTTTCAAAAGGTTTCAGTATCATATAATCAAAATCCGTCTCAAATTAGATATCACCTGAGATTTGCGATAACGCAAAATTCCATTCCAAAAAACTTCTATTGTTGTCATTCGCGGGCATTTACAGGTGACATCTAACTTGAGACAGACTACCGGTTGTCCCGAAATGATGTATTATTGTTTGATTGCTTATATGTCCACAACCGATGAACCGATTTTCAAAAACTGGTAAAACTACAACCAACATCTTAAAATACAATTTAGTCTTAGGCAATCAAATAAAACAAAGTGCTTGAAAATCCGTTCATTGGTTATGGACATGCAAGCAATCAAACAATAATACATCATTTTGGGGCACCCGGTATAAACATTTGTTTGAAAATTACTACGAAGTCCACTCCTTGTCCTTAGAAAATGAATGCTCGCAGAGTTCTTTAATAAGTAACCTATTTTGGTCATCATACCATTATGGCGAGCAAGGACATTGAGCCTGTAGTCGATGTTTATGCTCTTTTGAAGCCGTTCTACCATGAAAAATCATCTCAGTTTACCAGGTTTGCTGACACCTTTATATGGAATGAAAATTTATTCAACACTACCACCTTTATGCCTATTCAAAACGACTACCTTAACTGCCAGCGTAGCGAGTTACCTCGCGGGAGGAGCTCACTACTTGAATGGAATTCCCACGAAACATGTAAATTTGCATTTTGCCCGTGCCTTCTCCGTGTGCACCTTTAAGCACAGGTATGCAATTCCTGCGGAATCAGATATGCAAATATTGTGTTTGTTGTTGATTCCCTGCGAAACAAATGCCTGTGATGTGTCTCTATTAGTTGTAGCGGTAGATCAGCTCTGGCAAAGATCGAAACTACGACGATATAATAAGTCTCTATTGGTAGATTATAGTTCTTGAACGAATATCATGGCAGGATCGATGAATAAGAAAACTGTTGTTCCACAGAAGATTGAAAAATAAAATTCGATGTGCACAATTTGATTTGTTGACAGCACCATATGAGTTTTGTTTAGCATATTCAAACTTATAAAGAGGTATTACCTTGGCAATTTCGTAAATAGTCTTAATGCATTCCTTGTTGTTTCTGTAACAATTTGACTGACTGGAATATTCTTTATTCTTGATATTTCCTTGCATGAAATTTCAATGTTCTTTGGTTCGTTTCTCTCCTGCAAAAATAAAGATGTTTTACATATGATTATGGAATAAAGGCATCGGACCAAGATTCATTGCGTTCTATACACTAAAGGCCTTGTGCACATTAAAATTCTTTTCGAGTTTGATCGTTTGAATTGAAGTGGGTGTAAATAAACCTCAGCCCACCTTAGCCTGTGAACAGGCCTTAAGACCCCGTTTACACTATGCCGAATAAATTTTATCCGCATTAAATTTGTTCGGATTGATTTGCATTTACACTGCCGTACAAATTTTGTCCACATTGAACTCCAGTTTACACTGTGCCGGATAGCTGCAGTCTCCTGACCAAAATCATACACAGAACGCACCAAGAGTACAATCATCAAGACTGTATACAACCTGCTTCTTGTTCGCAGTTAAGGAAAATTGTAAAAGCACATTAGTTCGGTTATAATTTGTTGTTTAAACCTCAGAGTAACTGATATAGAGGAGGGAAACCTACTGATAAGGACACCAAAATGTGACTTAGACTGACGAATAACGATCATCAGATTGGTGAAAGCATAATCAAATTCAAAAGTACGATCTTTGTTGACAAGGAACGGGATTGGTGCCACTTTCATGACTCATCAGTTTGAATGCCCCTTATTGAAAAAGCCTCTTTGCAGATTAAAATTAACCTTGAAATTAGTGGATGTTGATAAGATTTATCCGGATAAAACCGTTTACACTGTATCAGATAGCTATCTGAACTAATTTAAACCACTTTCCTAGGTGAACCAATTTTGTTCGGATAGCCGCTCTCAAATTCGTGCTGATAGCGTGGGTCTAGTGTAAACGCGATGCCTATCTGAACTAATTTTGATGCAGATAAAATTTATCCGGCACAGTGTAAACGGGGTCTAAAAAAAGAGGAAAGATTTTGTTTGAGCCTGATTTCAGGCTGAGCCGATCTGGTCTATGCCTTTCTTGGTAGAGAAAGAAAATCGATAAGACATACTCACCTGTTTTTCAGGTCCCAATGCAGGGGCATCTGTCTCCAAAAGAAGGTTTGAAAGAGGTATCTGCTTCACCAATCGTTGTTTCTTAAGATAAACAGTTAAATGTGAATTAGTTTTGAAATAAAAGATCACAATGTTTCATTCAATATACTCTGAATAGAGCATGGGCTTTGAGAAAGCTGTAATTGCTCTTCATACAGCAATTTCGTTCCCCCTTGTGTCCCTGAGCCCATTTTCTTTGCATCCCTGTGCCCTGCAAATTTAAGTGAACAACAACAACCTTCAGGGGCTCAGGGAAACAGAGACAAATAAAAGTACTGTAGGAATAAATAACAACTACTGCGTTTCTTATAGACCATGCAAAAAGCTCAAAAACCTGACTAAAAATATGCTGAATCCATAATCTCTCAATCAGCTTTAAATTGACGAGATATTTTTCCACTCGACTTTTTCTGAGAGGGGCCAAATGACCTTCAGGAAAAATGACACATAAATTCCAACCTGTCCTGTCACCCTACTGCAATCAAGGTATACAGATAGGCCCCCAATTATAATAAGAACAGTTCATTGATACAGATACAGATCACAGATCGAAATGATTGGAAAAAGTTTTACAATATTTTTCAAATAAAAATCAACCGTGCATGCTCAAGAGAATTTCAGAGCTACTTCATACCTGTTCAGAACGAATAATCGATGGAGGTACAGAGAAGAAGTAGCCAGCGTCAACTCCTTTCAAAGCAACTGATGGCTTCCCATCAAAGGCATGCAGCACCACATTTTCTGCGCCTGAAATATGAAAGTAAAGAGACATCGCTTTAAAACAGTGATTACGAAAGTCCTGAAAATAATCAATTCCGTGAAATTTGGCGGCAATAAGGGGCATTTTACCATTCAATGTGATGTACACTCAATAATTGAATTTCAGTATGGTCAACCTGCAATTCTATTTAGAAACGCTTCATGATAAAATGCCGTTCATCGACATCTTTTGCAGAATTGTCTGTAAGTGAATCCAAATTCAGTGAGTTCAATAAAGCTGGACAACCCGACTAAACACGAGTTGGTAGTGCAACAAGTGTTCATACATGCTGATGCATATCGAGCGATCTTCTACTACTTCTCATCTCCCCTCCCCTTCTCCTCGTTTCACATCAGATTTTTCAAATGTTTTCTCCCTAAAGAAAGGTGGAAACACCTATTATACAAGTACCTTAGGGACTAAAAAATAACAGGGGTTAGCAGAGAGAGGAAAGATCAAAGAGACTTTTGAGCGTTTGAAAGCCTATAAGTTGGGGGTAAGACAGAGGTAGGTAGGGAAAACAGAGCTGGGTAGGTTGTTCCAAAGGATAGAAGTTATAGGAATGAAGGTGTTAGAACATGTTACAGTGTGAGCATTCTGGCACTCAGGTTACGAGTCCATAAATGCAAGACACTATCGTTAATGTTTCTTTCTCATCCTAACTCTTTACACAAGACACAAATTTAGATAGACGACTGGTCTTTTCTACCACCACAATAAGTCTAGAATGATGATACAATTGTACAAAATTCATAAAAGTCTTGTTTGTTTGTACCTTCTTGAATAAGTGTTTCAATGACGGGTCTGCCAGCTGATCTTGAATGCACATTCCTTGAGGGAAATAAAGACATAAATTAGATGAGATATACAAAGCTACCATAAAAACTGGATAATTAGCTCCAAAGCTCGGGTTAAAATTTCCAGCGTTCTGATAATCGAGTAGATTGATTATATGAGTTTCATTTTACGCATTGAATTGGATGATGTTATGGCTTCACATTGATATTGAGTGAAAATTAAGTGAAAATAAAAACATCAGATTAAAAACGTTGAACGAATACAAGGAATCACGTTGTCAGTCTAATCCTCGAGAGCATAGGATCCAAATCTTCAAAAAGGTTGGTGTAAAGTTCAATGACCTATTTCTTTGAATTGAACGAATTCTGACTTCAAAGAAACTTTAGCTATTTATCTATAATTCTACTGTTGAAATTGTCTGAAGTCTTCAATATTTTCAGAATTAGAGTGCTGACTATTCTCTTTCAAGAATTCAAGAATAGTTTCAGAAAAACTCAAAACCATCGTAATTTCTAAACTGTTTGACGCAACATGAAATAATTTCGAAGTAAACCATAGTTTATCAATGTCTACAGTATGGTATCAAGCAAAAGTCTGTCACTCTTCTGGTTTATGATTCAGAAATTTAATGACGTCATATCCTCAAATGAGTTGAAATGTAAGATACGCTATAATTTCGAAAATATTCAAAATTTCTGAAAAATGCAACGGTAGAATTATAGGTAAGTAGCTAAAGTTTCTGTCAAGCTAGTCAACAAGAAGAAATAGGTCATTGAATTTTACATCAACCCTCTTATGCCAATTTAAATTTTTGGAACCTATGCTTTCCTCGAGTCAATGTACATTACATCGTTGGGACACCCGGTAGTTACTGCACGCAAAAAATGAATTCTTTTCCATAGCCTATCACAACAGACACTGCTACTCTTGTTCATTATCGTATTTCCATGTTTTCTTTTCTTAGCTTGAAGGACAGATAAGTCAGTAATTTACAAAACATTCATCATCTTGAAATGAAATGCGCAAAGTCATACAGAATCACAGCGGTAGCAAACGTGGCAATTACATTTCATCTACCTTCGCAGTTAACAATTGAAGATAGTCATACTAGGTGGAATAGAGTTAGACTCATTACATAAGTCTCAGCAACGCTCATTGAATAATAAAAATCAGATTGAAAATGTAGAACGAATACAAGGAATCACGTCGTAAGTCCAGAATAGAGTTGGATTCACTAATAGAGTTAGATTCACTTACAAGGGCAAATTAAGTTCTTTCGAAAGCCGTATCTGCAAAAGGAAATACAGTATATGCGATTAACGCTCATTTTACACCGATTGATATCAAAGAAGGTTGAACCAACTCATGTTTATTCGAAGGGTATAAAGTAGTCATGTACCGGATGTCCCAAAAAAGTCCTTTTTTTTAAAAAGTCACCAAAAATTGATTATCAAACATTTGATAAAATTTTCTGTTTGATTTGTTTTGTCAAAGACCCAAAGATGTTTATAGATGCTAAAATTTTTGCTTTTGATGCAAACAGGTAGAAAAATTACACGTCGAGAAACCTTATTTTGAGCTATGCTTTTTAAGCAAAATGCTCAGTCTTGCCTAACAGTCAAAATTTTCAGATTTTTCATCGTCATCGAAGTCTCAAATGATAGTGTGAATTTCTTTCTGTCATTTATGACAAAACTAGAAGCGTTATATGCACAAAGAAATTGATCTGGCAAGCATAAATCCTTTTTTGCAGTATGATTCAAAACCAGGTAGCCCTAAAAAGAGCTAAATTTGCTAATTTTAAACCAATTACAAGATCAGCTATGTCTGGGTAAATAATTTGGTCCTTGATCTACTTGGCAAAAAAAGAAAACTGAAGATCAGTCATGTAATCAAATCTTGGTGATTTTTCAAACCGGAGTACTTTTTTGGGACACCCGCTAGAAAAACGTCTTAGTATGATGGTAGGATAACATGACAAGCATAAAGAAAAGATGATTAGGAACACGTTAGGTAATGGATACCATGTCCTGTAAATATTTTCATTTGAGTACGATCCAGTATAAATCCAGTGTAAATAAGGACCATATCCTCGAAAAAGTGCCTCTCATGCATGTCACTACTTTTACAAAAGGGCTGGATAAATTACTGTACAATTACATATGACTTTTAGGGACCGTATAGATTTTGAGATTTATGGATTTCATCAGGATTTCTTATGAGGTAAGTGTGAGATACGCCTCAAAAAGGATTCAAAGAAATGTCAATTTTTTAATAAGCACTCTGGGTATCATTAGAGGAACATGTAGACTTGCTCCGCGCCTATATCATTGTGTGGTAAAAGACTTGGAGCAAGTCTATGGAAAATGAGACAGAGGAGCTAAGCCTGCACACCTGTCTTCTGAAAACTTCTCGTTGTACTTCTTTATCTTCGGGAGACTTAATATGGTATGGTGTAAAATCTAATCCAACCTGAAATAAAGAAATGAAGAAATGTTCCAATACATTTCCAGTTGCGATGCCCTAAATATAGCCTCGGTTTATCTTTAAATGGAGTATAAAAATCAACAACAGATAAGCAACACACAATGTTCAAATGTAATAGCGAGAATCCAAAAGAAAGAACAATGGAAATGAAAAGTTTACCTGGTTAGGAGATAAATAAACATTGACAGTTTATCAAAATATCAAAGAACAAAAGACTGAAATACTGAAATTGGATGGTATAGTTGTTTGGAGCACCATAAATAGAACTTTAACTGATGACAGAAGAAATGTCAGCTGTTTTGCTACAATTCTACAGTTGGACTTTTCAAAAATTTTTGATAATTTCGCATTTAGAGTGTTTTTCTTCTTTTTTAGGAATTCAAGAAAAATTTTCAAAAATCTTAAAACCATATCGTAATTTCTAACCTGTTTGAGGCAACATGAAAAATTTCCAAGAAAAGCATAGTTTACGAATGTCTACAATATGGTATCAAGCAAAGGTCTATCACTCTTCTGGTTTATGATTTTGAAATTTGATGATGTCACATCCTCAAATGAGTTGAAATACGTTATAATTTGAAAAAATACGGTAGAATTATAGGTAAGTAGCTAAAGTTTCTTGTAAGCCATTTAACTAGAAGAAGTAGGCCATACGATTTTACACCCACCCTTTTATGCAGATTTTATGCCTTTGTGACTATGATTCAAGATTTAAAATTTCAATTTCCCTTTCTTCAAATTACATTTTTATCAGCTACAGAGATGGTTGCTCTGGCATGCTTGAATTTTAGGACGTACATTGCATTGTAGTAACAAATAGTGTATGAAGTTGATTAAAGATTGTATTTCAGGGAAAGGGCCACAAACAATTTCGAAAATAAAATGCAAGATTAAGATGTGTACCTCTCCAATACCTGCTAGTCCTTCCGAATGCTTCCTTACCCATACTTCAGCTTCATTGCATTCCTAGAAATAGAAAAAGTTACTGACTTCCTTGCAAACAAGACTAAAGATGAAACCAGAAAAAAATCCAGAATCATATTGCCAAATCAAGCATATGATGATAGTAGTAGGCCTAAAACATTAACAGTTAAAAGCTAGAAACTTTCCTCGAGAATACCTTTTTCATTGCATCATCATTGTGGTTACTATGCAGGCGATAAAAAGGCTCACTTTTATTGGGTCATTTGATAGACCTAATCAATGATCTTTCTCATCCAAGTTCTAATGTAAGGAAGTGTTCCTTTCCTTCTCAAGCTTTCCCCTTACACAAATTATAGCTAATAATCTGGTGTTGACAACCATCAAATGTTTTCTTCATGACGTTTTCTTTTTCTAAGCATGGCAAATCCTTTTTGCCTTGAAATTATATCGGTTCTTGGTTTTCTAAGCCACAGCATTACTCAAATCTGAAAATCCCAAACATCATTTTTGGAAACATCAAAATTATCCATACTTCCTTTCAAGAATAAATGAATGAACTGGTATTTTTCTGACAAAAGCAATTTGAATGCCAATTCTATGACAAGTTTGAACCAGGAACTTTGTAAGTTTTTTCAAGGGGAGTGTGATGCAACTTTGCTTTGATCAGCATAATTGTTTGTATTATAAACAAGAAGCATTTATGCTTACCTCTATTGTAACACTTCTACTTCCAACCTATCAAAATAGATCGACAATAGATTATTCTTATATAATGTACGTTTAAAGAAGATGTAACAACATAAGAAAGCAGGCATCAAACTTATCTTTCGCATTTTTCTTCCAGTGTTAACTAGTTTCGTCCACTAGGGCATCTTCAGAGCAATCCACTAGGGCATCTCCTAGATTATTTTTATATATACTTCAAGAAAGAGAGCCAAATACAAATGATTATTTTGCAGAATTAATCCATTCTACACTTAGATCAATGCAAATTCAGAAAACTCATATAAGAAGCTTCTGTTAGCAATGATGTTCTAAAATCTAAAAAGCTGTCTACCAGCCCTGGACCTACAGCCTGAGGCTTGAATTTCCTGTCTAAGAATCATGAAGAATTCTCAAGAAGATTTCTTGTTTCTTAAGCATTCTTGCTTCAGAAAATTTACCATCTTTCATACGGGTCAAGAATTCTTATCAAAATGAGAACAAATCTTGAAAATTTTAATAAATTCTTGAGAATTCTTGTCGTATTAAAGGGAGTACAAAGACCAGCATGCTTTTCGCGAAGTCAGCGACTTGCTCTGCACAGCTTCCAGAATAACTCACTGTTTGAAATTCACGGAAACAAAGACAAACGATGGCAAAGGCTGCTGGTTTTTGTACTTCCTTTAATCTGTGCAGGGCCTTTACTACTGGAAGTTGTTTATAAAAAAATGTGATTGAGCAGCTGTAAATTTCATACCTACACACAAAAATAAGAAAATACAAGATATACAATACAAGAAATAATGAATCAATTTGCTTATAACAATATAAAAAATCAGTGAAATACCTGGACTGGATGAACCCCAATGCAAGGAAAAATCAAATCAGGATATCTACAAACATTGAAAATTAAAAACATTCATATTTCAGCAACATGAACATCAGAATACTAGAAGAATCAAAACTAAGAACTTCCCAGGTTAACAATTCAACATAATAGAATTATTTCACAAGAAGTTTGATGCATGCATTAATGGCTGAAAAAGGATGGATATACAGTAGCATAATCATTCAAATATTTCAGCCTCAAATGTCATCAAAAAGAATAACTATGTATGCAGTGAAAAAAACAATATGAAGGGGTGACATTTAAAAGAATCAATTATATCAAAATTACCTTTTTGATAAATCCAAGACATTTTGAAAGTCTCCAGGAAATTCACACACAGCTATAATTGCTTTTACTCCAACCTGTTGTATTAAGGTCAATATTGTGTTTAATGATCTATTTTTCTACAAAGTTGACACAAACTTTCTCAAATGTCGTTGACTCTTGGTATGACCTTCAACATTTCTTGAAACATCAGAATATCTTCCAAGACAAATTTCTGATTGCAGTTTCTCTTTGCACACAAATATTTTGATAATATCTTCTACAGTAATTCATGTTCCTGATGTGTTTTGATCATGCAAATAATTTTTTCACTAAGCAGCAATGTGCAAAAGGAGCAATGGATTTATTATTTTAGAAATCAAATTAAATTTTGGCACAAAAAACTTCTTCAACATTACTGTACATTCATTTCAGTATATTACCTTAACTGCTTCAGCAAGAATTTGGTCTCTGTCCTGAAAAGGAAAGGAAAACCAATGAATTGATTGGTCAAAACTTGATTGCAAATTCATAGTACATACTGTATTGCACTCACATGAGAATTCTTGAGCCAGATGGAAAATTGTAAATTCTCAAGGTTAGGAAAATTATGTTAATGTGTACAAAGCCCATGGCTAGATTGGAAACTTGCTTTACGTACTGTATATGGTAGATCATCTATGGCCAATTTGGTGTTGATTTTTGTAATCAAAAAACATATTAGCCTAATAAAAGAAATTCAAAAGTTATCAGATTATTGGCTTAGCCTAATAAGACCTAATGATGATATGAATGAAGAAATGACAGACAGGGCCTCTTTTAACATACTAGCAGGGTGGCTAAGGTGGAAACTTCATTTTTGCTACGCCAAAGGTTTACGCCACGCCAATTGTCTGAAAACAATAGGCCTATTGTTTTACCATTGTTCTTGATGTCGCTCCACGCCAAAGATACTTCTTGGTGTAACACACATATTTTCCAGCGTGATGGGCTGGGCAGGAGGGTGCTGAGGCTCCGGCCAATTGCCGGAGCTTGGCCAGAGCTGGGCCGGAGCCTTGGCTTTTTTTGTATTTTTTTCGCCAGCTCCGGCCATTCAGTGGAGAAATGTGAAATTGTAAGATATCTTTTTAATAACTGCTATAACAAAATTTGGTGTTGATATCTGGTGTGGTTTATCATTAACAGTCTTTAGTCCCACATAGACCTTTGTTTCCCACCATTAACATTGATTTGGGCCAATACCCTTTTTACATTCGTTTTCAACTGCTCCGGCCAGGCTCCGGCCAAGCTCTGGCCATTGGCTGCCGGAGCCTCGCCTCGGCACTCTCCTAGGTGGGCACTTGAGCACTTCCCCTCCCGCTAGCCCCCTCTTTAGATTTATTGTTTTACCTTCTCAAACAATAGGCCTATTGAGCAAATTAATTGAGCAAAATGCTTTAAGCGATGCTCAGTAATGGCGTTAAAGTTAAAGGATAGGCATATTGTCCCTTTTAATCAAGGAAACAACTGGAAACAATTGATTGCCCCCTGGTGGTGCTGGTTCCTTTATAAAGAAGATGCCCTGATAAATGATTATCATATATTAATAGCTCGTAAGAGTCAATCAAGAAAGAGTGAAAAGCATCATATCAATACCAAATCAAATTCTTCGGCAGTTATGTGACAATGTGCATCAATCATCATTCGTGTGCCAGAAAGATGAGAAGAAGCTCTATTTCTGGATTTCAAGAACTGTTCAAAAGAGCTCCTTTTCTTCGCGCCATTTTGAAATGAAAAGGTATAAGATTGAATTGGATTAGTGCCTTTAATTTTCGCGCCAAATTTTGCGTAGTATATATGAGCGAAAATTACTGGGCGTAAAAATGATGAGCTTCTCAACTTTTTGAAAACTCGTTTTCCTCTATCGATTTCTTTATCATGATGACATCAAGGACATTGACTTATATCCTTGAAACATAACACAGAATATCAAATGAACATGAATGCAAGCAATTGAGAGAAAATAAAAGAAGCGCGAAAATTTAATGACCTTTTGGAAACACAAACTGAAATCGAGGCCATGGCCTAGCTTGTCACAAAAGACAACATAACAACAACCTTTAACGTAAACCCATCATCGAGGAATTACTGCTTGAAGAAAGTTGAATTGTGGAAGAAATTGCAACTAGCTATAAATTATGGACCAACAAGAAAACCATGAAGATGACTACATGTCCGATACATTCTTGGTAGAAACCAAATCAACAAAACCAGGACTTTTAGCAAGCAAATTGCCACGTTCTCAAGTCAAGAAATTTACAAAGGAGAAACGAATAAAAGAAATTAATGAGAAACATAGACTGAAACAGAAGCCAGTAAAATTGATTGAACAAGAAAAAAGAGATGAGAAGCTGAGCAAGGCATTGGATAGTTCAAATAAAGGGTTTGCAATGCTTGCAAAAATGGGGTTCAAGGAAGGGTCAGGTTTAGGAAAGCACGGTACTGAACTGTTTTATTAAAACTATGATCATGCCTACAAGGCCTCTAAATATGGCCCCACACGTCTTTTTATAAGAAACTCGATAAAGGAGATCCTTTATTTTTACTTATTTTCACTTTTTCCTGTATCATATTACTCAAAAGGTACTTGAGTAATTGAGAGTCCACCGTAGCGCGAGCCGGTAAATTTGAGGCGCCGGTATATCTGAGGTTTGCCGGTAAATATGAGGTCGGCAAGATCAAAGGTATTCTTCTTAGGCGACAAGTAGTCATAATCTATTGTGAATTAGACAAAGGTGAGACACAAGGTCTGGTTTCAAAGGAAACAATAGGTTTTTCCGAGGGTCGGGTCAACGGTCTGAGGATTTCTGCCGCATATAATCTTTTCTTTCTGACAGCGTTCGGGAAAGCAAACGCTAGGATTTAACTTCGAAGGGTAGGGGTTAGGATTTTTGCTGCGTAAGGAAATCCGCGAGAAGAATCAAATTTCATTTGGTTTCCTTTGGTATGGATTTGCTACATCTAAAAGTTATCAGTCGAAAGTAAACTGTCTTATTGCTCAAATACTTCGTTCCATTGCAATACCGTTTTGTATCTGGGTTGATGAAGATTATGATTTTCGAGCGCTGTTTTTCTTCCTTTTTTAAGCATTAGGGAAAATACTGAAAGTTTACTAAGATTATCGGAGTTATAAGTTCCTAAGGTTCTTACAGATTCTTAGGAGTTTCCAGAATCTCTTACAGGTTTCATAATAATCTTCATGTGCACTTTCCCGTGCCTTCTCCTGAACCTTTCAAAACGAAGTTTTTGAAGCCTTTCCGATGAACATCACTCAGACAAGTACCTTCCAATTTTCGTTAGTACGATACAGGAAACAAGTCAAAATGTGATAAACGGAGTTTCTCAAATTTTTGGAAATCCTAGAGTTGAGTTTCATATACACGTATTTTTTACAAAAGAAACTAAGAATTTGGCCCAGTACTGAAAGTTTCTTAAAATTATCATATTTTCAGTACTCAGAGTTTCTTACGAGTTTCTCAGAGGTTTCATAACAATATTCATGTTCACTACCTGTGCCCTCGTGAACATTTCAAAATAAGGTCTTTAATTAAGGCCTTTCCGATGTTTAGACATTACTCAAGTACCTTACGAGTAATATGATACAGGAAACAAGTGAAAGTAAAGTAAAAATATTTCAAGGATTTCCTTTATCAAAGTAAATAGTTTCTTAACTTACATTTTCCCAGTACTGGAGTTCGTTAATCTTTAGCCGATATGAGAGTTGAGTTTTCTTATGGGCAGTTTCTTATAAAAATACGTGTAAGCAGTTTCTTATCAAAATACGTGTAAGCAGTTTCTTATCAAAATACGTGTTGGCCTAATGTTCCTTACTTTGCAGAATGCAATAAAATCTATCGTAAGTACGTACATACGGTATATTTCCATAAGAAACTAAGAATTTGGGCTAGTACTGAAACTTTCTTAAGATTATCAGATTTTGAGTACTCAGAGTTTCTTGCGAGTTTCTTAGAGGTTCTATAACAATCTTCATGCTCACTACTGTCCCTCGTTTCCTAGTATCAAACCTTTCCAAGCCTTTCCAATCTTTAGATATTACTAAGTACCTCACGAGTGAAATAATAAATTTTTAAATTTTGATAAAATTATGAGACAACCTTCAAAAATATCGAAAGATATAACCTAATAACCCTTCTTTACTATGGGTTAAATTTTTTATTCATTTTCGTTACATATAATTTGCGGTTTATGAGACATCTTTCAAAATCTCGAAAGGTAGAACCAAATAACCCTTCCTTACTATGGGTTAAGGTTGTTATTCACTTTCGTCGCATACTATTTGCGGCTTTTAAATTTTGATAAAATTATGAGACATCTTTCAAAATCTCGAAAGGTAGAACCAAATAACCCTTCCTTACTATGGGTTAAGGTTGTTATTCACTTTCGTCGCATACTATTTGCGGCTTTTAAATTTTGATAAAATTATGAGACATCTTTCAAAATTTCGAAAGTTGGAACTTAATAACCCTTCCTTACTATGGGTTAAGGTTGTTATTCACTTTCGTCGCATACTATTTGCGGCTTTTAAATTTTGATAAAATTATGAGACATCTTTCAAAATTTCGAAAGTTGGAACTTAATAACCCTTCCTTACTATGGGTTAATTTTTTTATTCATTTTCGTTGCATACTATTTGCGGTTTTTTAAATTTGATAAAATTATGAGACATCTTTCAAAATTTCGAAAGATAGAACTTAACAACCCTTCCTTAGTATTGGTTTAGTTTCTTACTCACTTTCGTCGCAAAATCCTGTGGCATTTTTCAGAAACCTTATAGCTTATCCCATCTTTTTAAGCTTCTTTTTCTCTTTCCTCGTATATCGTTTGTCGATTTTTCAATTTTCTCAAATCTTTGAGACGTTCTGAGACAGGCGTTAAATAGGAACGTGAAAGCTACCGTTTCGTAAATCGATATCGTGAAAGATTCTCCAACGTTTCTCAACTCTCATTTTATATATGAAGATTACGAAAAAAAGATGCAAATTATGCTGCTCAAGTTTGCTTTGCTTTTTTAGTGATCTGAGAGCTGAGCGCTCATAAGAGTTTCTTATGAAAAACTCTTATAGGATTTATATAAATTCGGCTGTAGATTGGAGAATGCATTTTAATTTGGCTTCTAAATTAAATGAAACAAATTATGAATCTTGTTTAGCTAGAATTGCTAAACGTTCTTTGAAGAGTAAATATTCCAAGGACAAAGGTATTGCTGAACCTGTCTGTTACCAACCTTACCCCCCGACAAAAAGCGGTCAACAGCGGTGACCACAAAAGAGTAATGTGTCTTGTACAATGAGCGATTTCTATACTGCATTGTTTAATTTGAATGGCTTCTTAAACAATAACCCAGGTGTTTGAGTAGTCCCACGACACCTCATATTTACCGGCAAACCTCAGATATACCGGCACCTCAAATTTACAGGCTCGCGCTACGGTGATATATGCTATAGACTACTGACCCAAATTCTTAGTTTCTTATAAAAAAAATACAGGATTTGTTTTCTTGAAGAATGCACGGGGAATGCACCCAAGTCAGGGAAAACTTTTCAGTCTTGAGCCCATAGATGTTTCTGGGGCACTGTGAATTTCCATCACTCTTGGCAACAGACCTAGTGAGCATACAGTTTGTTTTGAGGCAGAATACTATAGGCAGTTCTCGACTGGAGCACCTTAAAAATTCTAGGTGCTTGATTGAGCACCTTCTTGGAAAAAATTATGTGAAAATCAAAACAGGCAGCAAGAAAATACAATAACAAGCCAAATATAGCCAGGATCTCTGTGGTAAAATTTGCTGTATATGCACACTCACTAAGGTCGTCAATCAGGTGCTCACATATGCTTTATCAAGCTCCTAGGATTTTCCAAGTGCACATGGAGGCCCTTGATAAAGCTCCAGCATCTCTCCTTGCAAACCCTTCTTGTAGGAGCTGGGAGGGTGGTTCAAAACAGTAGGAGAAAATTTATGTACATACCCATGCTTGCGATTCCCAGTATAAATTTAGTTCTTTCAAATATGTTTTTATTCTTACAGGTACCGGAAGATCAGAGCCAGTTCCTTTAGAAATCAAATCAGGTAAATATAATTTGATCTGCATCAAGAGCTGCAGTAACCTTTTGTAATCATACTTAATTTTTTTGAAGAGGTTTGATGCAGGGCAAGAGCAGCTAAATGCAATTTCTTTTCATTTCAGGCAGGGGTGGAATTGGTCATGAAGCGTTGTTGAAAAGAAGGAAAGAGATGCAAGACAATTTTCTGCAGCAAGCTGCCAAAAGAAGGAGAACATTAGAAGATCAGTTGAGAGGAGATTTCAAAATAAGGATGAAAGGAAAATTTATGGATAAACAAATTTCTAGTGATGTATGGAAGGCTCAAAAGGCTTGTGAACAATTAGATAATGCCAAGGTAATATTCTGTTAATTTTCTTCTTCATGTAAAATTTAGACAATAGATATATTGCAAAATGGAAAAGGTTTTAGATTCAGAAGAAGATGTAAGGATTCTGAAATTCATTTCAAAATAAAGTTCCGTCTACATGTCTTTATTCAGTCCAAATGTGAATGAAGTGCAGTCTCCAAAATTATATTGTCAATGCATTTCTTCATTATCAACACACACAAAAACATTAACTAAAGGACTAAAGGATGGACTTGTGAGCAATGGTACAATTAACCATGATCTGTACTTGAATCGGAGAGCAACAATGACGATAAAAAGAATCATGTTCATGTTTTGTTCTTTCTGTTCCAAATCCATGTTATTTGATCATTCAAGACAAGTCCATTAGTTAGAGAGACACAAACTTTCGGATCTGTACTTGGAAATAAGTTATTTTCAAAGTAAATTTGCAAACTTTCAATTTCATTTTAGAACTTAGAGCCATTAGAGCAGTGGTTTTGGCCAAGATTGGAGACAAAAGAAAGTGAAGAAGATGATGAAGAAAATGAAGTTGAAGAACCTGATGATGAACCAGAGGTAAGGAAACCCTAAATTTGGTATAACATTGGGCATTGTTTGCAGAACAAGCCTTGTGCATATTGGTATGATTTTCCTGCCTAAGAATCCTTGTTTAGAAAAATTTAGTCTTTGGTCTTTCATATGGCGCAAGAACTCTTAACATTATGCAAAGAAGTCTTGTCGTGCAAGGCCTGTATTTTATGAGTAAGGAAAATTTGCTTAATTGGCCAATAAGTAATCAAGAAATAATTCAGAATTTATACCAAATTTGGAGCAATTCTGCTTCTTCTGCCAAATAAAATATTTTTAGTGTGTTATATATTTCAATATATGGAGTGGCAAAACTCATTCCAACAGACCTTTTCATTTGCCTCTTCTACATGAATTGACAAATGCACCCCACATCATTCCAATCAACCAATATAATGTATGGAGCACTGTATTTCAAGGTTTATAGATTCATTTTTTTTCATTGTTGCAATCCATCTTTCATAGGATTGGGAGAAATTGGAGAAGATCACCGATTATCTGCGTGTCATCCATCTTTATTGCATTTGGTGTGGAATAACTTACGATGGTAATTTATGATCTAATAAATATCTATTTAATTAACATGTCATTCCATACTTACTACATGATACTCAGTTTTTGGTATAATGCATTTTACCCCTCCCCAGCCATAAACACTGGACAAGAAACTAACTTTTGAATATTGCCTTGCAACAACCACATTTTCAGAAATGTTGTTTCTCCAGAATATTACATTCATGTAATAACATTCTGTACAGTAATTTATTCACATTAAGTACGTACAGTATTCCTTTGAGAACAGGAATCACTCATCAGATCAATGTTCAGTACTTGGGACGGATAAACTTTGGGGAAAACATTCAAAAAACCTATTCAGCATGACTTTTCATGTATTTTGACCTATGGTTTGAAATTTGAAAAACACTTCTAAAGGTTAATTCTTTAGTGAAGACTTTTGGTAGCCAACAGTAGTGATATCTGTTTCTTTTTGCATTCTTGTGCATCTGTACAACTCCCTTGCACTCACCAATTTCATGTTTGAATCTATTTTCTTCAAAGAAACTTTGTCAAAAATTTATCAAATTGTCCCTTTTCTGTTTTAGAACTATTTCAAATTTGATTAACTGTATAAGAGAAGTTCGGATGCAAAAAAGACAAGATATTTAGCACACTGAGGCCTTTCTGACTTGTGTCTTCATCAGAGTGTGACTTACAAAACTAAAATGATTCTAAAGTTACGTTGTGGGTATACATATACTGTGATTCAATTAACAGATGGATTAACAATTTCCTGAAAAAATGTTTTCTAAGTTTTGACTAATTAAGTGTTGCATGTCCGGCTTTTATCAACTTTTCTTCGTGGGAAAGTAACTGTCTAGGATCTTTCAACTGCATGAAAGCGGTGATTTTGAAAAAAACGGTTCTTTTAAGTTCTTTTTCTTGGCGCCACACACGAAAACGTGTTTGGGAAATATGCACGGTGAGATTCCTGTGCGTGATTCTGAAATATGGTTGCTCATACGTTGGCGTAAATTTGTTGTTTGACCAATGTATGTTGTTCTCCCTTTACACAAATTACACGAGAGAAAGTACACAACGTTTTTGCTTTTGCAAGTGACGTGACTTCTGATTGACCAGCTTGTTCCTTTTGAAGTAATAAATGAATCTACTGGCTGGAGGTATAATCTGAATTTTCAAAACTTAGAAAACATTTTTTCAGGAAATTGTTAATCCATCTAATTGAATCACAGTATATGTATACCCACAACGTAACTTTAGAATCATTTAGTTTTGTAAGTCACACTCTGATGAAGACACAAGTCAGAAAGGCCTCAGTGTGCTAAATATCTCGTCTTTTTTGCATCCGAACTTCTCTTATACAGTTATTCGTACAACTTTCTACCAATATCAAATTTTATTAAAGGTATCCTCCTGTCTATGAATATCTTTCAACTCATGATCATTCTGTAATTGTCCTTTTTTATTTCAGATGAAGATGATTTAAACAGTAACTGCCCTGGAAATTCATTCGACAGTCACAATGACTGATAAGCAACACAGGAATACTGATGAAGGGATCGCCATTCTCTCTGTCCTGCCATGGTCACATTGGAGCTGTGAATGTTGTTCATCGCGTTTAATCAAGGTCTCGTCAGTTTATTGAACAGGGTCCCAGATGATGTCCAAATAAAGCAGCGTCCACGACCTTGTAGATAGAGCTTGCATGTGCAAGTTGAATCGTAATCCATTCTGCAAACGCTGGTTCCCACTGCGCGATAAACTATCATCTCTTCCTTCTTTCTTCGTCGCCAATTTTTGAAATGCGATGAAAGTTTATCTGGCACAGGGAACTACGTTTGACTGTAAAGCCAGATTCTTCATAGACTTGCCCCAAGTCTGTTTTGTCAACTGTAATAAGTCTACCGGAAAGTGTCGAAATAGACTTGGGGCAAGTCTAGATTCTTCACAACTAGTTTGAATCCGGCTTTACAGGCAGATGTCGTTCCCACTAACAAGGACAGATTTGGTAAAACAATAGCACGAGTTGGCTTTGATTGACACCGCAATTCAAAGCGATTAGCGACTGCAGACAAAGGAAAGTCTCTCAACCAGCAATTCAAAACAAACAAAGCCGCAAAAATTTCTCTGAACCCCATGTAGCTAGCTCGCTCGTTGTGCATTCCAGAAATAGTTTTTAAGAGCAAACATGAGCATAGATCGAGAGAAGAAGGATATATCTACCTCGGGCATTTAATTTATTTGATTCAAAGCCGATTGGAAGGCGATTCAATTCTATTATTATTTTTTGGATGCATTTAATTTATTTGATTCAAAAATTTAGCCGATTGGAAGGCGATTCAATTCTTTGTTTGTTTTGAATTTCTTTGATTTTTTGGATGCAATTAAAACACTTACTGCTCAGCTTCTGAACAAAAGAAATAAAATGCCCGAGGCAGAAATTTAGATATATCCTTCTTCTTTCGATAAACACTCATGTTTGCTCTTAAAACAATTTCTGGATTGCACAACGAGAGGGTGATTTTTTTATATCCATGCACTAGCTCCACTTGGGTTTCAGAGAAACATTTGCCATGTTGATGAACTTTGTTTGTTTTGAATTTCTGGTTGAGAGAATTTCCTTTGTCTGCGATCGCTAATCGCTTTGAATTGCAGTGTCAATCAAAACCAATTCGTGCTATTGTCTTACCAAATCTGTCCTTGTTGTTCCCACTCTTAACTTTCATCGGAATTGACAAATTGGCGACGAGGAAAGCAATGCTAGTCAATTTCGCACTGGGAACCAGCCTTGGCCTTGAACACTTGTAGAACAGAATCCAGCATTCTAGAGCTGAAACTGACGACATTCTATCTAATTTAGTTTCACAATCGTGATCAATTATTGTATGACCAATATGCTATTTTCAAATTTTGCATCTTTAAACTACCAGTAGTTAAGAAAACATTTGGAAAGTTCTTTACAAGCTTTTTATGATCAATTCAATGTTCAAAACAGGATTATGAGAACAGCGTTCTTAGGGATATGTTTGTTGTGTA
Organism: Aurelia coerulea; assembly: GCA_039566865.1. Lineage (NCBI taxonomy): Eukaryota > Metazoa > Cnidaria > Scyphozoa > Semaeostomeae > Ulmaridae > Aurelia > Aurelia coerulea. The sequence goes on along the minus strand of CM076945.1, from coordinate 30,631,171 downwards.
CGATTCCATTTCATAAGTCGTTTTGCAGCAGTGTGAATGAAATTGCAGTTTAATTTGCGTCATTGAAATTTTTCATGTGGCACCTTATTTGAGTTGGAATTTAGTCAATACACTCTTTTTTATAAGAATAATGTATATAAGAATATTCAGGCTCAGAATCATCCAATTTTTAAGAATATTATAAGAATATATCAGCCTCGGATCGCCTATTTGTGTCTCATTTTTCAGCAGTTGCCTGTTTTGCGATGTTCATAACAGAGAATCATAACAGATTTGAAAAAATAAGAATACTTTAAGAATAGATTCAGGCTCAAAATGAAAATTTATTAAGAATATCGAGGCTGGACAAAATTTATAGTATTCTTATGAAAAAAGAGTGTCAGTTGAGTGAACGGAACGGACTTCAATGAAGATCATGATACTGTATGTTGTTAAACTTAACTTTGCAAGGGGAGAAAATAGCGGAAATGACAACAGAATAATGCCACTAATAACATAATATATAAATTACCATGTTGAAATCTAAGTTGACTACCTCTTCATGTTATCTCATACTTTTATAGTAAAATACCATCCAATCTGTACTTTGACGTCGTATTTTGACGTATAGTCTTCTACATTTGTTAATGATGTCCTGTACGTTATCGTCTGAATTAACTCAAAGAGTCTACAAACATTAAGAGAAAACAGTATGTGTTATTTTACAATTAGCAACTCTGACTAAAGAAAGTAGAAGCTATCGACCCATTTATACGATCCATTGTCATCCAGAAAATCAAATTTGGCCTAAACGGAAAATATATGGATTAACATTTCAGTAGCTGAACTGATAGAAAACTTTCACTTCAGTTGACTTGGTTGTTAGCTTAACTGCTGCACTATCGGCTGGTGTAATCTGCAGGTTGCATAATACAGGTTGCAGGTTATCATTTATGGCCAAGGGCTGTATGGCCGTATTAAGTAGTAAGTAAGAGTTGTCCAAAATAGCCCCAAAATTCCATAAAATTTGTCTTACTAATTACTACGGCCATACAGCCCTTGCCCATAACTGATAACCTGCAACCTGCTTTATGCAACCTGCATTATGCAGATTACACCAGCCGCTGCAATGTTGATCTATATTTTCCATTTGGGCCAAATTTGATCTACAGACAGTCTGAAATTGCAGGGTGCCCGCAAAGGATGCTGGGTGACAGGCTCTTTAACAGGGTTCTCCTTTTGCTCGCTGGGAAAGAGGTGGGGAGAATACCCTCACAACGCTGTGGTATGAAACACCAAGGGGAGACTGTTGTTAAGCTTGAGGCACAAACCTTTGACTTCAAGCCTAATATTTTACATTTCGGATAATATTGGAAAATGACTTGTTTGGTAGTAGACGTGTTCAATTAGATTTTGAAAAATTAATGTATCTCAAGTTGACAATTCCTGCTCTAAGATATAGGAGATTTTCTGAAGGTAATTTCAAAATCTTTTAAAACAAGGCTGAAACAATCACCACCTTGATCCTGCGAGACAAAACAACAATCGCCTCTGGGGTTAACTTCATCCGTGAAAAAGCGCACGAGAAAGAATTGTTAATATCAAGAAAATAATCTGATCAAACCTTTGGTGGTTTTCAAACATTCACACGAAGATTTATATAAGTCGGATTTTCACAAGTGAAGCCTCAAATGTTTATTAAACAAGTTCGGATTGTTTGGTTGTTTGGACATTGATTAACAGCTTTCCATGGTAGCACTATAGGAGCCTGTGAACAGACCTGTGAAGTCTGTCCACAACAGGCCATGGTAGCATTATTTGTTTCAGATAAGGAATGAAGGGAAATTCTTATCACGACAGGAGCCCCGAGAATAATTGCAAATAACTTAAAGACCCATTGCTAACTATGATCCTTTGCGAGCCGAATGAAAAGCAAAACAAACGAGTAGGCCGGAAATGACTTTTAAATCAGGAAAAATTCGACTTTGGAGCCACAAATGATCATGGTCTGGTATGCGTTCACAAAAAACAGCACACTTTTTGCCGGCAGATTTTGAAAACGGTAGATTTTGTAAACGGAACTCTAACCGACACATTTTGATAACGGCATCGTATAAACACTCGAAAACGATGAACGAACAAAGCATTATTCGACACTTTTAAAACGAGGCTCATCGATTCTTATAAGGTGCACCTACATTTCTTTGGCATCAAATTCTTGGGGAGACCGCAACGAGTTTTCTACCGTCAAATTTCCCACCGTTTTCAAATTGTTCCGGTATCGTAATGAATCTAGTCTAAGACTCCAGCGGAGAGCTTGAAAATATCGTCCGGTTCGGTAACATTTAAGGACAGCCAATTCTATTGAGAATGGTTAACATCCCCGAGGATTTGTCAACAACACAAACCCTACCATCAATCAAATAAATTATCAATGAGAACAAATATATTACAATAATAAGCAAACGATCTTTTTTGTCATTTACCTCTACCTCATAATCATAGTTAAGTAAAAGAACAATAATTACTCATAACGTACCAACGTAAACCTTGGTAACTGAATGAAAGTAACTATCAACCAAGTTCTGTAATCATATGTAACTCTGTGTAACCCTCATGTGAAAATGGGTGATCTTTCGTGCATTATAAGCTCTCTTTGCTCTCTTTTGATGAACGTGAATGCCTTGATCGGGAAGATCCCTGAAACAAATATAGACATGTGACATTACACCAACATGTCAAGGATACATCGCATTGCACAGAATAGTAAATACATTGTGCATGAAAATGTAGAGGTATTGCAGGGAGAGTTGAACGTTCAACATTTATCTTGAAACAATTCCCCATAGAGAAAATGTGTCTAGAGTAGTTCTCATTTGGTAAATTATGACAAAAAGGCTATTACCGAGTCCTTAAAAAGCCTCCTCAGTCTTTAGGAGGCAAATTAAAGTAACTGCTGACTTGCCATCAATCAAATGGTGACTTTTAATAAGAAATTTAAAAAAAATTACAGCAAATCATTGCTCAAAATCTCGTCCAATGCACACACGGCCCCTACAAGGCATCTGCGAAGTCTGTTCCCTGCTAACTTCGCTGCCAAAGTAATGCTGTCAAACACACGAATTACGAAGATTATCAAACGTAAAAAATCACAAAACTAAGAAGGCTGCTGATAAATTATCGCCTGAGCGTGTTCTCCTTTGACTCGTGTCCTAACAGTACTCAGTAACAGAAGAGGCAGTGTTTTTCGATACCTTCTGGGCAGAAAAATAGCAAATTTTGAAACTGGAGTGGGAAGCTCACTTTCCCAACATATCTCATTCAGACTGCAAGTTAAATTGATTCTTAAGTCGTTTTTAAACGAAACCTGCTTTATTGAAAGAGTGTTAACACCAAAGTTAAGCCAATGTTATCAACTGAAATTCAAATTTAACCTCAGTTAGTTTAATCCAGCCAGTAAACTGATCTAATCTAGACTGGTTTTAAACTATCTTTTAACGGCGAATGCTATAAATTTGAACAATAAGACATGTAGAAAAGATGAAAGGGCCTTAAGAATCGCATACAAGGACAGTGTTTCCAGTTTCGAAAAACTTATCAGAAATGGATAATTCGGTAACCGTTCATCAGAGGAACTGGACTTCGAATTGGGCAAGTCTACAGAGGAACCTGCAGTTGCTCATGGTAGAGATCTACAAAACACATCTAATCTAGCTTCATGAAGCAAATTTTTGAGGAAAAGAAATGCCTGCAATCCAAGGTGTTCTGATAAACTAAAACTATCGACGGCGAAAACAACTTGCCTTGAAATTGATATGGTCAGATTGATGGGGGAAAAGTATGGGAGACACTACCACAAGAACTGAAAAATTCAGACTCCCTTCAGATATTCGAAAGACTTATTAAAGCCCATAAATGCCAAGCCTGCAACTGCAAATTATGTAAAATATTTTATCTTAGTTTGAATTCTTTATTGTAAATTATATTTTCCTTGTAACATTGTATATATTTTTGTAAATTGATGGATTTAATTAGCAATTATAGCTATATTTTTTTTAGTCAACTTTAAATGAAAGAATTAATAATCATAATGATATTAGCAATGAAAATATTTTACTAAAGGTCATGCTTAAATCATTTTAAATTGTGACAGATACTTCCTACTCAATGTCTTTCCCTTCGACAATTTAATTATGTGATTGATAAGTTTTTGCATTTATCTTGATGACACAACATTGACTATAAATAGCTGACTTGTTTACTTGTTTATTTCTTTAGTTTCATGGGTTGATAATGAATCATGGTTGATACGAAACTTTCCGGACAGTGGTTTAAATAATTTGAGTCTAATAATTTTTGGCTGTTTATACGTATTTGTCAAATTTTGTCAAAAGTTTAAGGTTAAGATCATAAAGTCTTTTAAATTCAACCAAAGATTTACGAAGCAAAAATCAACTCAAGAAAAGGGTAAATCTCTATTTATGGTTTTAGTGTGACAGGTATAGATATACCTCGTCTATGAACTATGCGTAGTGATATTAACCAAACATTACTCAATGTGTACGTTTATAAATTAGAATATACTCACCAATAACCATAACTTTAAGAAATTTTGAATTGTGTGGACATTTTCGTAAATAATTTAAGCATCTGCTAAATTATGATAAATATATATTTATCGTTGTGGCCAAATATTTTCCAGCTTTAACGTTTTATTCTGCGTCGTAAAATATATTTAAATACAGTTTGATTTGATGAATGTTTAAATCAGCCTATGTTTCTTGGCAAAAAACATTTCATGTTGATGCAAAGCTTCGCAGAAAACATTTGAAGGTTCGACAAATCCAAAAGTCGAGGTGGTGAAGGTGGTGGCGGGGAAAACTAAGTTTTCTTTCCGTTCATAAGTTTAAATCCTACTGATGTTTGAAGCACTTAGTACATTCGCTGGATCGATTACAAATAAACGTTCGATTCTGCAGATTTGGAAAATCCAACCACACGATTTTATTTTACAGTCAACGCGCGGATAGGATCCACACAAAATAATGAAATATTGAGAAACGAGAGCAGAGTAGAAAAAAGTAAATTTTCCGTTGCATGGCAGTTAATCAGAAAATGGTTGCAGAATATGAAGAACTTTCTTCGAGTTCATTTGCAAAAGTTAGGGCCATATCCAAGCCACTCAAATTTTTCAAATGATTTTAGGTAAAATAAAATTGCGGTCAAAGTCCGATCTGAAATTCTGAAATTTTGAAGCTTTCAATTTTTCTGCACCATGCAGGTTGAGCGTGATAATATAGCACAAAACACCAAACCATGCAGTGTATCAAAAACTAACTTTGAAAGCTGAAACACACAACAAGGGCACCACGATACAAAACATTTATGCCAAGAAACACACGCTATAAATTAATATAAATTAAATAAATTAATTTTTAATCAAGTAAAATTTATGCATTATGTGCATTGTAATACCTTTTCTGGTGGTACGATTTGTGCAAGCATGGGGGTGCTCCTAGAAATCCTTTCTGATTGCTGCAATTTGGACTGAGCGACGAGATTTTCACGCGATGTTGAACGTTGAAGTTTTCCGCCTCCAATTTTCTCCATCAGTTTCTGACCACGGTTGCTGAAAGTTCTTTTCAACCTGGATAATGTAGTCTTGTCTTTCTTGCCCTTCTTATCCTAACAGAACAAAGAATTCAGCCCCTTTACTTCTCAAAATAATCCCATTTCTCATGCAGAACAAGCCCCCTGTAAGAACACTTTCCACACAGTTTACAGGGTAATTCATTCAGAGCCGGGCGATGCCTTACCTGGCCTTTGAAATGAGACCAAAACTTGGACACCAATAAGCTCTTGCGATTCGGTATTTCCTAAGTTATAAATGTAGACAAAAGAATTTTACATTTCAAATGACTGAAACAATTATGAAGCGTTAGAACAGTCGTGCTTTCGTAGGATGATATTTGTTAGTTGGAGATGTTAGCTTCTTCCACCAATTAAAAACTGGCATTTGTTAGTAAACTGAAAATAATGTATAGCATAATTATGGCGAAAAACGTTACTGAGAAACAAACCCTGCTATATAAGAGCAATCAGTTAGGAGATTAGTAATTAAATTTTTATCTGTTTCAACGAGAACTCTGGTTTGCACAAACATAAAAAAATGCTTTTTGGGTTCGCTTTGCAAAAGAAACAAATTCACATTATCAATAATACGATCCCAGAGAAGTTTTGCAAGTCCCACATTCGTTATTCAACAAGATGTTGGAGGAATAAAAATTATTCAAGAACGAGATTTTCTCTTACTTCCGTAACCTGTAACAAGTTCTATGGCAAATTTTAATGCAGCCAATGCTGGGTTTAATAAAAAAATAGAACGTTCCTTTTGTTCACAGCTGGTGAATCAGTCTTCCTGACAGTTGATGTCACACTGCAGAAGCAGGGGAATAATCTGCCACTACGCGGCTGTTAAGTAGAATTCTGAAACGCTATGTATGGAGTAACCTATCATGGAGTATACACATGGACTGTAACAACAGACCTTGAGAAACGTTTGCAACTTCTTGCTACAGCTAGCAGTGTTTTTAATGAGAACAGGGGTCATGTTCTTGTTATCCTTCAACAAATTTACCATATTTGGACGCTCGATCCAAACCTCTTTTTCTAACAAGGTATGTTGACAATCTTTGATATCCTGCTTATTTTCAGCATTATTGCGTTTTTTATTATTTACAGAATTCACGACAGCATTGACAAAATTCAAATCATCGTAAATCCTAAATCAATACAAAAAAACGGTAGATCAAGAAAAACATAGTTTGTGAAAATCTATAATATGGCGGTAAGCAGAAATCCGTAGCTTTTCTGGTTCGTGATTTAGCAATTTGATGACGTCACAACTGGAAAACTGTTTCAAACATATAACACGCTACATTAACAATAATGAAGATATCACAGATTGCCAATGAAGGACCACTTAAAGCAAAAAAAAAGATACATCAACCGATCGTGCAATGCTTTTTAAAGATTTAAATCCTATGCTCCAAGAGACCCCTTTCCGTAACTAGTTTTTCTGAAGAAAAAAAAACAGATTAATCAGTCCAGTGTAATTTGAGAAAACTTCCTTCCAACCAGTTTTCGAGAATAGGTTCATCCTTCGGTAGAGTCGGGAACATTACACAAATATTATAAGAAACAGAAGAAATAACTAAAGCAAGCAACGTTGGCATTATTAGTGCATGGTCTTTTACGCAAGAAAGAGTTTAGTGCATGGTTAGTGTGCTTGATTAGTGCGTTAGTGAGCATAGGGCTCAAATCTTTCAAATCTTTAAAAAGGTGGGTGTAAAATTCTATGACATGTTTCTTTGAATTAAATGGCTTGAAAGGAACTTATGGTACTTTGCTATAAATCTGCCGTGGAAATTTTTTGATATCTTGATTTTTTTCATAATGGCATGGCGGCAGTTTAATTATTTTTGAAAAATTGCTGGAAAATTTTGAAAAAATTTGAATCATCGTAAATCCTAAACCAATAGAGGAAAATTGATATGACCATCAAGAAAACCATAGTTTATAAAGGTCTACAATCTGGTGGCAAGCAGAAATCTGTAGCTTTTCTGGTTTCGGATTTAGAAATTTGATGACGTCACAGCCTCAAATTTAATAAATGCCGTCATTTTGAAACTAATCAAGATATATCAATAAATTTCCACGGCAGATTTACAACAAAACATCCTAAGTTCCTTCCAAGCCATTCACTTCAAAGAAACCTGTTATAGAATTTTACACCGACCTCTTTAAAGATTTGAGCACTATGTTGCGTTAGTGCAAGTTAATTGTTAGTGCATCTAACTGAATGTTTCAATTACAACTGTTATGAGAAAAAACAGAAAGATTACTGATAATGTAACTTAACTTTTCTACTACAGCAAAACGCTGAGCACAGCACGGCAGTTCAGAATAGCAGAATCTTTATGAAATACCAAGATAGGACATTCTTAAATCAAACTATTTCTAAATTCTCTGTAATACTCCTCCTGGAAAATCACCTCTTAGAATTTATGTCCATACTTCTCAGCTTACAATTGGCTAATCTTTGTCTTTAAAAATGGGCTTCCAAACGATCAATTCTATTTGCAACTTTTTTGTTTCAGATAATTTTCGTTTCATTTAATCTTATTTCGACACAAAACCCTATCAGCTATTTCAAATAAACTAAAAGGAAAACAATCATTTTATATTGGTGTCTTTCATAAAATCCTACTTCAGCATCAGATTACATGTCCTGTGATGTAAAATGTCACACGAAAAAATGGTATCAAAACATGTTTTCCAAAAACTACTAAAACCAAAAGTACGGTGGCACAGATAGCTAAAATGGAGCACTCACGAAATTGTTGAGCCACCTAGTCAATGTTGAAAACCCACTAAAAATTTTCCAAACCACGCCTGCCAGCATGATCAAGTACTTTTTCCCAAGCGACATTCAAATGAGGGGGGGGGCAAAATTATCATTATTACTATTGTTATTGAATTCTTTACAGTTGGCATTTACAATAGCTTATACACAATAGCTAAGTCAAACCAACCATCTACAAAAGAAAAATTTACAATAATATTAAGAAAAATAAGTTTATCTACACTGTTTGCGGAGGGATTTCCACAAATGTTGTTACTACAAGCAATTTTTGCATGTGCAGTTTTCACCCTTCCATTCTTTTATCAATCTTTTGAAATCTACAACAGATGGTGAGCTTTTTTTCCATGTAAATACAGCAGCGTATACACTCTTGTAAAAATATGCCGACACGATGCTGACGAAGAGCCCCAGGAGCACACTGTGATTGACAGAATTTAACTGAACACATGCAAAACTAGAATTTAAATTTCACGAGGCTGCCTTTTTTTGCTGTGAGACTTCAGGCTCAGCTCTGGAATCACAGCCGCAAGTAAGTCATCAATCTGCTCATATTAGAACTGGCTATCTTTTTAATCAACGGTAAAAAATGATCACATGTAATATTACGTGAAAATAGCAAAGTCGCTGTACTTACATGGAAACATTACCTTCAAATGTCATTTTTTCAAGGTGGCTCAACAATTTTGTAAGTGATTGTAGCTTAAACCCTTACAAGCCTTGATACCCCCAAAAGATACAAAACAGAAATATATTTGCATACCTCATCCTCTCGTTGTGATGTCTCTTCGTCGCATTTACTTGATGCCGAAGATGCTCTTGAAGTGCCGATGCCGCTTGAACTCGAACTGCCGACTGAAACACCGGAGATCGATGCTGCACTATTGCTTGGAAAATCTGACCCCAGGATAGCTGCTAATTGTGACTGGTGAACTGTGTCGAGGGGCTAAATGAAAAAGATAAATATTGCAGAAAACGATGTACGCTAAGACCCCGTTCACACTGCTCCATTTTTGTACAAAAATGGAGAGAAAAACCTCCGATTTTGTGAAAGTGTTCAAACTGATCCGTACAAAAACGGCACAAAAACGGAGGTTTTCGAAAATGCTATCAAAAGTGGATATCCACAGAAATGGAGGTTTTTGAAAACACACTTAATCCATATGAACGGAGATCTTTGGCTCCGTATTTGTAATCATGTGGATAAATGTGAACGGACAAAAACGGATGGCTTTCACTCCGTTTTTGAACAAAAACCGCAATGTGAACGGGTAACTTCGATGCATTAAAATCGGATCATAACAAAAGCGGAGCAGTGTGAACGGGCCTAATTTGAAGATAACATTTTCTTCAATAGACATTGTTCACAGTAAGAAGCGGCTGCGAACAATCGAGAGATGCAAAAGTAGACAACATTGATCCTAGGTTCTAGCCCTTCTTCCCGTAATTCAAAGACAGCTTCCAAGCAAATGCTCCCATAAGTCCAGAACGGTATGCATTATCAATGAAGCAAATTTTAACATTCAAGTTAAATTCTACATTAAAATCTACATTTGGGACACACAACAATTTATCACTCATTGAAACAGGTAAAGGTTAGGGTAGGGTTCTGCAAAAAGGTGACATTCTTTTACCAATCCGATTTCACTTCGATTACTGTTTTTACAGTCATATAAATATGAGGACAAAGCGACAATCGCGGACAAAACTCGTTGAGACAGATGAGTTGTGCGTCAAAAGAGGTCTTTCCTGCATGTAAACTACTACCTTCCATTTCTGATGACCCCCCTCCCCCTTTGCAATGTTGGTTGCTTCAAGAACATATACTTGTCAACTCATCTATGACATTTATATCAGCCTCCAACATTGCAATGGGGGGGGCGGGGGAGATCCTAACTCAAAATTTCCTCCAAAAAGCAACGCGTCTCATGAGTTTTGTCAGTGACTGCAGGTCACAAAAAAGGTCAATAAATATGCCCTACTGAAATTCGAGAACAACGCAGAAGAATGATCTTTCAAACACATTTGATACAATACTAAATAAACATCATTAGTGATGGATCATATACATACCCCTGCGTTCTTTCTTGATCTGTTCGCACATTCTTCTAGCGTTTCTGCAGCTTCAAACTTGCCTTGTCTTCGGTACAAAGCACTCAGGTTTCTTAGCGTAGTTGTAACAGTTGGACTACGAAAGAAGAAATAATATTATTGAGTCAGAAAGCCAAGAGCTACAATTAACACGGAAATCACATTCATGCTATCATGTTCAGCTTAAAATCCAACATTCTGGAAATCCACCTAGAGATAGCTGTCAAAAGCAAGAAGCAAGACATTAAACAATTAAACAAGTAGTTAAAGGAGAAGAACAAACTCTCTCTGGTGCAGGACACGATTTTTCTCGTATGAAATATAGAAATTATAAATAGCTTGTTTACAATTGATCTTATGTGTTGATAATGAATCGTGGACGATTCGAAACGTCCAGAGAATGATCTGAGTCATATTTATCGTTGGCCTTAGCTCACTAAATTGACTGATTATGTTATAATGTCTTTACTAATGGATTTGTCTAATAGATGATATGATCAAAGCAAACATGTTTGCCGCCTTGCTCTTCATTCTACGAAATTTAGAAAATAATAAACAGAATATATGTCATATATGAAGAAATAAAATTGTCTACCTGTCTACTTTTGCAGCTTTATGCCAACCACCATATTCCCCATAAGGAGCATTGTCTTTTCCACGCTGATGGACAAATATTGGTAAATTAAAGCAAAACAAGATCTTGATTTGAAGGCAGTTTGGATAAGTTACTAATTTGAATCATCCAATATCAAAATTCAAGATATTTCCTCGCCATGCAAACATTTCAAAACCACATACCATCAATCACATCTATGTGAAGAATCAAGCCTTGGAACTACAAAGGGATATGAACAAATAGAAGATTCTAAACTGGATTAGCAACTCACCTTATTCTCGTCATCTTTGCCTGTTGAAAACGTAAAAGGCAGTTTAAAAGGGTGTTAAAAACAAAGTTCATAATCAACGAGGGAGTAACAGGCAAAGAGGAAAATTGCTACCGGGTGTCCCAAAAAAAAGTACTCCCGTTTGAAAAATCACCAAAATTTGATTACACGGCCGATCTTCAAATTTCTTTTTTTGTCACGTAGATCAAGGACCAAATTATTTTCCAAAACATAGCTAATCTTGTAAGTGGTTTTAAAATGGGCAAATTTAGCTCTTTTAGGGCTACCTGGTTTTGAATCATACTGTAAAAAAGCACTGATGATTGCCAAATCAATTTCTTTGTGCGTGTAAAACTTCTAGTTTGGTCATAAATGACAAAAATAAATGCGCACTATCATTGGAGACTTCAATGATGATAAAAAATGTGAAAAATTTGACTCTTAGGAAAGATTGAGTATTTTGCACAAAAACTATAGCTCAAAATAAGGTTTTTCAACGTGTAAATTTTCTACCTTGCTGTATCAAAAGCAAACATTTTATCATCTGTGAATATTTTTGGGTCTTTGACAAAGCCGTTCAAAAAGAAAATTTTACCAAAGGTTTGATAATCAATTTTTGGTGATTTTTTAAACAGGAGTACTTTTCTTTGGGACACCCGGTATTTTGCCACTTCTTATAAAAATACAGGGTGTCCCAAAAAATTGTGTCCCCTTTGCCTGAAGATGACAACAAAACTGCAAAAGATTCGCGCCAAAATTTTGCATGATGTTGCTCTTTAGATATTCAATTCAAGTTTGCAACCATCTCTGTAAAAGTCCAATGAAAAATGATGGAGCAATGACCTTCGGGACACCAAATTTGCCTGATGACTGAAACCAGCGGTCGGCCATTTTGTCTTACTATTTTGCAGCTATAAATAGCTCCATGGATGAAATGAAACAGCAGCCTCCAATTTCATAGCTCTCGTGAAAATTCTGATAATCATCAGAGAGTTTTCAACTAATTTTACCTCACAGAAATTATTTCTTATCCCACGTGAAGATACTTATCACTGCAAAATAGTAAGACTAAATGGCCGACCGCTGGTTTCAGTCATCAGGCAATTTGGTCTTCTGGAGGTCATAGCTCCATCATTTTCCAACGGATTTTTACGGGGATGGTGTCAAAATTCAATTGAATATCTGATCAACAACATCACATAAAAGTTTGGCAAGAATTTGTTGCCGTTTTGTCGCAATCTTCATTCAAACGGGGCACAATTTTTTGGGACATCATGTAGTTTCAAACACTGGAATGAATCTTAGAGGACAAATAATTGCAAGTGTCACAAAGTAGCCCTGGCAAAGTAGAAGACAGATGAAAAGGTCGCATCACAATCGATACTCGTTAATTTACGAAAGATTTGCAACAATAAAAGCTCTTTCATAGGTCTACTTTCAGGCATCAACATTTCTCGAAAGCATCAGAACAATTTCCTGAAGTCATAACAACAAAGATTTTGATCTTCAAGCTGGAGTGATGTCTTTTATGCTTCCTGATATCAAAATAATTTCAACGAGCTACAAAATTTAGACCTACCAAATTCCCTCTCATGTGCACGAGTTAGTACCTATGAGGTAGAAAGATAAATGAAAACCCCAGAAAATGTACATTGCGTGCCAGTAAAGATCATATTACGTATTCGTTACGATAAACATGACTCTGATGTGGAAAAGCTAGCTGATATCCGAAAAAATTGACGAAATCTGACAACTGGTCGTTTTTGAAGCACTTTTGGAAAAGGTTTCGAGTTTGAATTTAGAATGGATGCAGAAAATCACGAATCAAGAGAATCAAGGATACAGAAATAGATTTTCAAAAATCAACAACATAAATCGTGAATCTAACAGGAAAGAGAATGGGGTAAACAATGATACTATTGAGCATACCTCTTTGTATAACTGTTCAGCAGCCTTGTACTTTCCTTGTTTCAGATATGCAGATGCCTAATGTGGAAATACGTTAGCGTTAAAAATTGCCTCAGTGACAAATGGCTGCCTTCGGTCTGGACATACGATAAGGGTCTAAATCAAAAACCTGCTGTGAACATTGAGTGCAAATCAAAATAATAGCGGCATAAACTATACTTGTGTAAATCTTTCTGTAAATTCTCACTACGGTGAATATTCACGATTGCAATTTGAGCCTCAGATTCTTCTACAATCGTTCACGTACATTATGCACCTGAAAACTAAAATTTACATGGCATTTCGTAATACCATTCTGAATAATGGACAAAGAAACGAGATAACGTACCAAGTTATTTTTAGTCTTTGCAACGTTGGGGTCATCTGGGCCTAACTGGCTCTCGTATATCTCTAGAGCACGCTGATAATACATCTCAACCTGAAACAAACAATGAACAATCCTCAACCATAATTCAATCAATTCTGAGTCATTAGAGGCCTACTTCCTATGAATCTACAGTTCCAATAAATGGTAAACAATGACAGAATATGAAAAATTCGAGTCGATGATCCTTTCCAGAAACGTATACTGAAACCGATTCTTTGAATGGAGGACTACGAAATCTACGTCACTTCAGTTCTTTCGAACTTCGTTCTTCTATGATCGGCGAAAGAAATTTCCATATATCAGTTTCACTGTTACTAGAACAATCATTCAGGCATCAGTTATCTATGTTTCTCCATTTTCTGTTCCTTGTTTCCTCCCAATTCCTGTCATTTTTCTCCTGTTCCCTTTCACCCTTCCATTCTCCATTTATGTGCAAATTTCGAAAGAAAACTTTACCATGAAACAAAGTACAGTTAGTCCAAGAACACGAAACGAAGACAAGGAATAATCAATGTTTGCTAAAACTCCCCAAAATTAAGACTGAATATGCTCGCAAGTCCTTTCGCTTCATGGGTGCTAAAATCTATAACAAACTGCCTATTGACATAAGAAAAACTGAATCTTTCAACGAGTACAATAAACTTCTCAAGAAACATTTTGGCTGAACAGTTCTGAATTTTTATGTAATACATCTTATCACCGTTGTAAATAGCTCTAAACCAATACCAATGTAAGTTTTTTTTTTTTTTACTTTAATTTAATCAGGACACACGTTGATAACAGCATTACATGTTGAAGTGTAAATTCCTGTATAAAGATTCGTATTATTATTATTATTATATTATTATTATATTATTATTATTACAGCCAAATGACGATATACGCTTGGATCTGATGGATCTTTCAGCCAGCTCGTCCGACAAAATATCAAGGAATATTTCACATACTACATAAAAACGTTGTTAGTTGGCCATCTCAATGACATTTTGAAAGGAAGAACACAAGTTAGGAAAAGCATGATAAAGAACAAACCTCGTCATATTTGCCTTGATTCTGGCAGAGTAATGCAAGGTTGTTCAACTGCTTGGCGACATCTGGGTGATTCCTTCCGAGCACCTGTTGAAAGAGTCGAAAGCTTTAGAAAAAAATGTTGATAGGATACAGCACAAAATTTTAAAAACTTTCAGCAAACTTTAACAGACCTTAACATCTTTCAATAAACTTTGGTGTCCGGGATAAAAAACAATGGATAAATTCCTGACTATTTTACGACAAATGAAGAATTGATTGCTCTTGCATGGCCTTGGCTGAACCTTTCCAGTCTCACTGACTTAATGAATAAAGTCAAAATATTATGACACTATCCTAAAGGGTCCTTATTCGACTATTCTTCTTTCCACATGTTGTTTTGCTTGCTGACTACTGACTTCGTCTATAAAATCAGATGAAGCTACATACTGTATGGTGTGACGAAGAAAGCTTCCGCATTAAATCACTGGCCATACTTTATCCCGGATTCAACTTCAATTTGAAACAATGTAATATTTCAAGTCAGTGCTTTTAGGAGGCTAAATATTTATCTCTCAAGAGAACAGGCAATGAAACTGTGCAACACAGTAATCATTTCAAGCTTTAACTATTGCCCATTAGTGTGGATGTTTTGTGGCAAAGATGCCAACCATAAAATAAACCGTACTCATAAGCATGCTTTAAGAACACTCCACAATGATTACGACTCTTCCTTTGATAAACTTTTGGAGAAAAGTGACACGGTAACGATCCACATCAAAAATCTACAAAAATTGATGCTAGAAATCTATAAGTCAATGAACCATCTAAATCCAGCATACATCTGGCACCTTCATGAAAGGAAAGAGATTCAATACGATCTCAGAACTAAGCATCTGTGTAAATTACCGATTACAAGGACAATAAAATTTGGCACGGAGTCGCTCTCATTCCGAGGAAGCTTATTGTGGAATAATCTAAAAGATGAGATAAAGGAGCTACCATCAGTTGCAAGCTTTAAAAGAAAGATCAAAACCTGGACGGGTGAACAGTGTAATTGTAAAATTTGTAAGTAGCCTGTCCATTATATTATGTAGCTTGTAAATATTAATTCTTAGACATCTTTGTAAATTATATTGTAAATAGTTGGTATCAATTAGTTTTCTAAAACTATTGTCACACCAACTTTAAATAATGATTATGATTTGATTTGATTTGATTTGATTTGATTTGATTTGATTTGATTCAACAGCATACCTTTTCTCTGATTTCAAGCGCCCGCTTGCATAGTGGTTCAGCTTCTTTGTATTTGCCACGCTTTCCATATAACACAGCTAAGTTGTTCAATGTAGCAGCAACCTAAATTGGAAAAAATTGAAGTGAAATTTTCTGATGTCGACAAGTGCCTCTTAAAAACAAAAACAAACATTACTACATATTTTACGCAAAGTCGAAAGAAAGCAGTATTCAAAGAATTCATAGAATTGATTGATTGATTGATTGATTGACTGATTGATTGATTGATTGATTGATTGATTGATTGATTGATTGATTGAAAGAATTGATAGCAAAGATGAATTTTCAGTCAGATGAGGAAGCTGCACTTTATTCCATTATTTCAGACGTTTTGCTGTACTAATTCCACAAGGTTGGATAGATTTTCTTGGCCTCACACACAAACCAAATCAACAAGCGATTTACAGTAAATCCCCGCATATAAGAACCTACAAAAATAAGAACCTAGAGGCTGTTTTTCCTAACTTATGCACATTGTAATTAAGAATCTGTTTCAGTTTGATGAAAAATATGTTCTTATAGCAGGGGTAGCAAAGTTGATATTAGATTGTCATTATTAAGTTCTTTTTTGTCCCAGTGGGCTTTTAAAGTTTGAATCTCCTCCCCTGCTGTTTGAAAGCTTAGCATTGGTTATTAGGTATATTATAACCCTGCCAAAAACAATATAGGGCTGAAAATCGTTGGCGAAGGTTCTAAAATGGCCTACGCAAGGCACTCTTCAAATAAGAACCGTTATACCTTGAAATTTGTCTTAGTACCTTTAAAATAAGAACCTATTTCAGCCTAGCTCTCAAAAAAGTAGGTTCTTATATGCGGGGATTTACCGTATTGTTGAACCAAACAAATAATCACTAAAACATCGAGCTGAATGAAGTGTTACTAAATTGAATGAAATTTCATTTTGAATGTAATATCCTGATGGCGAAATGCAATGGTTTAAAATATTTTATTTCATTGAAATTTTCAATGTAAATCTTGCTAAGGGTCTTACATGAATCCCTACTACTATTTATCATAAAATCCAAACGTATAAAGATACTTACAGCTGGATGGTCCGGTCCAAGAGTCTTTTCTCTGATTGCTAACGCGTCGTTGAGAAGGTTTGCTGCCTCTTTGTACTTCGACTGGTCCCTATGGACATATAAAAACAACAGTCAATATAATTTCAACACTTTACCTGAATCAATTTGTTACCTTTCCTAACATCACTACAAAATGACAATTTAAACAATGGCAAAAGCAGGACATCCTTGGCAAAGTATAAAGTAAGACAACATCCACTCAAAAGCTTTTATGCAGTCAAGGTAAATAGTTTGTAAGTCTTAAACAATACTTTTTAACTTTTTACTTCCTTTATGTTTCCATCAAAAACGTCATCTTTGTCTAAATATGTTTATATCCCTCAATATTTTTATGCAATCAGTTTTTAAGAATTTAAAAACATAAGCAGCACTAACGTCAACAATACCAGTATTTATATTGTCTTTGATATTCATGCATGATTTTACAGCACAAATGCTGATATGAAGCAGAACTTTTCAATGGATCATTGCACGCAACCCACTGGTGACTAAGTTTACAATATGTTAGAATTTTATGAGGGATGTTGTTACAAGTAGCATTGCATTGGTTCAAGGATTAAAATACACCAACTTTTAGATTTTGTCGATGTCGGAGAAGGGATCAACAAATATATATATACATATGTATGTATGAATGAATGAACGACCGAACGACGGAATAAAACATGAAGGAATAAAAGGATGAATGAGCCAAAGAACAAAAGAATAAAGGAATGAATGAATGAATGAATGAATGAATGAATGAATGAACTGGAGACCGTAATGGGAAAACCTATGAATGAATAAATGAATTAATGACTGAAAATTTGAGCGAATTATGAACAAGAGAGTGAATTGAAGAATAAATGAATTAATTAATTAATGAACAAATGAACGAACGAATGAATGAACAAGTGAATCAATTAACGAATGAATTCACGAGGGAAAGGAAGGGTGAATAAAGAAAGGACGAATTGAGACGTGCACGGAAGGATGAATGAATGAATAAATGAATGAATGTACGAATAAACGAACAAATAAATCAATTAACCAATGAATTCGCGACGGCAAGAGAGGGTGAATACAGAAAAGACGAATTAAGACATGCGTGGAAGGATGAATGAATGAATGAATGAATGAATTAATGAATGAATGAATGAATGAATGAATGAATGAATGAATGTACGAATAAACGAACAAATAAATCAATTAACCAATGAATTCACGAGGGAAAGAGAGGGTGAATAAAGAAAAGACGAATTGAGACATGCATGGAAGGATGAATGAATGAATGAATGTACGAATAAACGAACAAATAAATCAATTAACCAATGAATTCACGAGGGCAAGAGAGGGTGAATAAAGAAAGGACGAATTAAGACATGCATGGAGGATGAATGAATGAATGAATGAATGAATGAATACAAGAGCGACTGGAAGAAAGACTGAATAAATAATAAGGAATGAATAAATTAATGCATAACTATGGGAAAGAAAGGAATTTTGCATGCATGCATGTAGAGATGCTGAATACAATTTTGAGAGAAGAATTTGTATAAACGCCTGTTATGTATTTCTTACAGCTCTGTTATCATGCAAAGACTTCGATCAAACTCCTCCATTTCTCATACAAACTAATCCTCTGTTTAATACTATCGTCTCAAAGAATTATCGACTTTTAGTTTACTTTCATCGACTATTTCTTGAATCAATGACTTCTTATCGCATTTACAAATCCGGAAAAGATCACCTCTTAGTGATAATGCATACATCAGTTTATCAAATACATATGAAAGCATGAAACAGTAATCTTAGCAAGTGAAGTATTATCGTTGGAGGAAATCTTAGATTAAAGGATTAATGCCGACGATGCATCGACATGGACAAAATCGGCTAAGGTTTGTTTACATCCATTTCACGTCATGTGATCAATCTCTTGATAAAACATCTTTTGATTTTTCTAGCATATTTCGCGCCATGCAATGTTATGGCATGAGTGCAAAATATAGCATAATACTAAAATTTCCCAAGAGTATGATGGTCACATGACTTGAAATGGGTAAAACAAACCTTAGCCGATTAGGTCTATTAAATATGCATCACACATTGAAAAATTACTCAAATAATATTTACGTAAAGCATTACTTATGCTTTAATTTGATTTTATATCTTTGAAGCAGACCAAGTTTAGACTGTTAAAGGATTCGTTATTTTAGCAATTTCGTTGAGTTTAAATCTTTTAACGATACATTTTATGGTTTGTCTTATGAGCTGATAACTCAACACAAAGCAAAAACATTATAAATCACCGTTCATCAAAGATTCAAAACAACTGATTGAAATGACACAACGAAGCACTTCCTATCGCAGTCTCGACTTGGTTTGCTCTCTATCAAAACCCTTAGCGTCGGTTTTTCTTTTGATTCAAAGTTTTCCAAGATTTATAATTACATTCGCAGTTTCTGGGCACACCCTCTTATCACAAGCATCAATTGAAAGAGGTAAACGTGAATAGCCTACTAAATAAAACTACACAGCGATACAACAGTATATAAATATGGACATGATTTCGTCACAATGCCCCACAGTATGGGCTAAAGTGGACGCTACGATTGCTACGAGAGCATTGGTATTACACGTTATATACGTTACTGATGTATGTATGTGACTTAAAATTGCGTTGTTTACATGCGTTTTATATATAGAAGTCTTTGTTCCTATTTCGTGATGCGACCGTGCTCTAAAGCAAAAAACGCCATAGCGTCATACTTCATGTTGGCCTCCCTTGGATTCGCTGCTCACAACAAATGGACAGAAAATGTGTTTTCAGTTTCGTTTTACCATGAAGTATTGTCAAGTAGGTATAAGGTAGCTTCAGATAAGTTGCATCTCCTCCTTGCAGCTAAGTTTGCAGAAAATCTTTCTCTCCCCTGCCCCCACCCCCTTTATATATGATCTAGTCCTCAGTGTCTCCTGACACCTCTCCTAATTCCAAGCCTCGACCTACAGATGCTTGGCAATCCTTGCGATTTCCTGCCCCTCCAGGAAAATGCCTCCATAAGACTGATGTGGGTAATACTACGTTTACTAACAAAATATACTCTGCCAAGGAAGTGCTCTGCTGTGCCATGTCTCGCGTCGTGAAGCGATATAGTGGATGAATTTGATACTCTGTTCAGGAAATAACCAAGATCTTAGTTTCAATCGTAGTTAAACACATCCCCCCCCCTGGACCCCCTGAACCCCCCCCCCCCCCCCCCCCGTGTAACTCAGACCACCTCATTTTGATACCTTATCCAAGGACTTTAAACATTCCTCCGACGAAATAAACGTACAGAACTAGCCAGTTGTCCCGCATGTGAGACATTGCAATGACTGCTATGTCTATCAAAAGCTGCCACAATCTTCACTGGTATTGAAGAAGATGTCGACAAAAATCCCAAAGATAGGGCCTAAGAAAATTTGCTTCTCAAGGGACTTCTGAAATGTGTCTGCAAATTTCTTTCACTATTCCAAACTTTGGTTCAGGTAGGAGAAGTTTTTGATGCAGAGCAAACGAAAAAGTACGAAGTATTAAGTAACGAGTATCAAACTGCCCCCTATAACGCTTACACGACAACTGTCATTTCTGTAGTAATGTAGAGTTGTGTGAAAGTGCACACAGTAGGGTATTGGTTGCATACCTTTCCTGCCATAGAATCAGATGTAAATGGAAAGACCTATTTGTGATGAAAAGCAACACGTTATAATGAAAATACCATGTTCACGAATTACGTTAGCGTTGTTGTTAGTATTAAGTCCAACTGTATAACTATATAAAAGTAGAATTCAACATATAAAAATATGTACAAAAATATATATTATAAGGAGACTATGACGATGACCACTGAGTCGAAACGCATCGATTAGAATAATGGAATAAAAGAATTAAAGAACTTCAAATCGTCTTTATTTTGTGTACATCTTATAAGGAGATTAAATATATACAAAAATATGTTATAAGCCAACTGTAGATATATACAAACAGTAACTTCTCAAGTTTCTCTGTTCTAAAATGCGAATTTCAAAATGTTCAGTAAACAAGGTTGGACAATGTGTGGGGTTCATCTAAGTGAAGCTATTTGTTGTGTGAGTGAGCTACCACAATCGAATTTTTTGGCACACGCTGGGAACTGAACAAGTGTCCTTTAGACGTCAAACATATCACCTTATCGAGCAGTGAATAAAATTTGAGATATATCAGACTCTGGTCCATCCTCAAGTGTAGATACTATTTTCATACGATATCTGATCTTATCCGCCGGTATCAGTTCACAGTGTACTCAGTTAAAACTCAAAATATCGTATTTAAAATTGCTGCCTTCTATTCTCCCATAAAAAGCTAAGTTAGCCCTTCATAATAAAATCTTCACCATCTCCTTCCAAGGAATTGTGCGAACTCATAAGTGCTTGACAAGCCACAACACCCTCAAGTGAAATATGCATGGGCATACGGGAAGACAAAATATGGGGGGGCTGTTGATAAAAAGGTTATTGCTTACGAACATTTTTGCCCGATTTACGGCGGGCCCCCCCCCCCCCAAAAAAATACTAATTTTTGTAAATTTGTCCAACGTTGAAATAAAATCATTTGCAGTGTACTGTCGTTTAGTTTTTGCTCATAGTAATTTTTGCTTTTGTTTGCAGAAAGAGCACATTACGGTGTCAAATTTCAGCGAATCAGTGACGAGAAAAAGGACAAAATATCCATCCCTACGTGTCTTTAGGCGTCAAATCTTTAAGAAAAGCTGTCTTTCTCCAGATCAAACGGCTTAAAAGGAACTTCTAAAAGCTTCCAGTTGAAGTCATCGTAATATTTCTATGTATTCGCGTAAAATACTAAAACGGCAGTGTTTTCTGCGTTATGAACTTTTAATACTTAAAGATATTTCACGATATATTTGAACGGTTAAATATGAAATAATGTAGCTATAAGGTGATATAGGGTGCATGGGTATATGATCACTGTCAATCTAAGTTTGTTCTAAACGTTTTTAATTCTAGATCTGTGATTTCTCAGTGTACGTCTTCGCTTAATTATCAAAGCTGCATCCATCTTCCTATCATTGTCTCTGTTTCCATATAAATCCCATAAATTCTCAACCGCCGAAACATCAAACTTTGGGTGTTCTAAATCCAGATATTCCAAATTCGTATATGAGGCTTTGGACAAATGTGGCATATTGAGTGTTCGATGTATTGGGTACAAGAGGAAGTTTAGAAGCTCCCATAAAATGTACTTTGGAATGTGAACAGCTTTGTGCACTATCACGAATCTAATAGGACAAAGATATAGGACGTCTCAGACATTTGTGTCTCAGGGTTCTAATGTCATGAATGCGTGAAGTAAAACTTCTTTTGAGAATAACAAATAAACGGTCATCTCCCCCGTCGAATTTGATCCGTAACCAAAACTGTAGCTTAAAAGGCACACTGTTGTGGCGTTCATGATACAAGGCTTGTTGAATACCCAATTACTAGATCTAAAGATCTACTGTAGCAAATGACATCCACGACAGTGTGCCTTTAACTATTGTCGTTCAGTTACTTGTAAATCAACATCACTTTGGAAAATGTTACATTATTTTTCCATGAGTAGTAAAATTGTACAACTGTCAATAAATATTGCAGTGGGGTGATCAGGTTCACTGCCTGTCTAAAGACTTCCACTACAGAAGGAAGTAATGATAAGAGGATTGAAGTGAGGAGAAATCTTAGGGAAAAATATAAAGGAATTTTGTGAAGAATGTTAACCCAAATAAACATGCAAAAATATACAACTATGCCGTATGCAAATATCTATGAACTTTGTGCATCAAACATGTTATTCCCAACGAGAAAAATATGTACAATTAAAACATATATGTACAAATTATGCATTTCCTTTTTCATCTTACAGAGGACAGAAGACAAATGTAAAGTGTTCTGAGTATTTGCGGTCAATTTAAGGCTATCATGGTTGATCAAGATTTAAACTCAAACAAATATCGAAACTGGTTATCTAGAGCAAAGAGATTCTGACTATTTGCTGTCAATTTGAGGCTATCATGGTTGATTAAGATTTAAACTCAAACAAATATCGAAACTGGTTATCTAGAGCAAAGAGATCCAAAATTACTTTAGGTCACAACGTGGAATATCTTGCAACAACATGAAATGAAGGGTCTTGGGAAAATTAATCAAAGAATGTTTACCTGTATACCAATGCTAAGATATTGAGCATAGTAGCCACATCAGGATGATCATGGCCAGAACTTTTCTCAAGATCTTCCAAAGCTTGTTTACATAATGGCACAGCAACTTCATATCGACCCTGAAATATCAATTTTGACAATTTTGATGTATTGCCAACATGTCATACAGACATTAACATGACAAGAAATCTTTGCGCTGTGATAAGAATTCTTGAGCCAAATGAAAGACTGTAAATTTTTCTAAATAAGAATTCTTCGGCAGGAAAACATGTTAATTTGCACAGAGCCTGTACTGTAGCTCAAATTACACAGGTATATAAGCAGGCCTGGCCATAAGTTTTTTCTAGCAGAGGAGCAGTAAGTAGCTCTCCTGGTTGTGTTCAGGTGAGCTGTTCCTAAATGAACGCACAGAAGACAAAGGAAAAATAGATTTCAAGGGGAGCAATTTTACTTCTTTGAATAGTTCAGGAGAGCCAATTACAGCTCCCATTCAGCATCTGAGAAGAGCCTGGAGGGGACAGAGAGCGAGAGAGCCAATGACATCCCTACCTATTGACTATGTTAGCTGCTTTTCTCTTGTTGAAAATACATGCATGATGAAATCTTATGACTACAAGTCAAAATCATCAGTTGTGGACACTTGAGGAGGCAAGGGGGTGCGATGGCCCCCCCCCCAAAGTTGGCAAGAAAAAAGATCTTTTGTTTGAAAACAATATAAATAAACAATGCTTTTTAACTGAAACAATAGCTTGACACCCCAATATTTGGCAAAGTGTCTGCCACTGAAAATCATATGACAGATCGAGCCTCTCTACAGTACAGCTGGAAGAGCAACCTTACCTGAGAAGCATACTGTATGACAAGGTTATGAAGAGTCTTGAGTCTTGCAGGAATCTCATAAACGCCAGCATTATTTACAGAACTGGTAACTGATGAAGTCTGACTGAGTGCATCCTCTGCAAGACACATAATACATATGACAATTAAGATGGAAAGATTAGTGCGAAGTCTCTATGTGCATGTGCTGACAAAAGTCTGAACTGACTTTCATCATCAGCAAAATCATCATAAAATACTTCATAACACAGGTATCAGGCAGCTTTCGCTGACATGGACCTGTCACTAAAATAGTTTCAAAGCATCCCATGTGCGTGGACTGATATATCTCTACTGAATAGTTTACAAATAATGGATACAAAACAAGGAATCAAAGTGAATATAATTTATCAACATTGCTAAGAACTTGAATCATTTTCTGCCTTTTGGTTGGTGTTGTTCAACACTTTAAAATCAACTCATATTGAAAACTGGACAAATTCATTTGGGAAAGATTCCCTTTGATGCTAATTAGTAAATTCTTGTGAACCCATTGCTTCATTTAACGTGCAACGAGCAACATGGTTCCAATAATGTTGATGATATTCTAGATAACATCCTTGACACAGTGTCCCTCTAAATAAAGTTGGTAAGTATTTGACAAAACTAATGCAATCTTAACGATATGTACTGTATGTGAATATACCCTTAATTCATTAATGATAAAAAACTACATACCATCAGTTTCTCTGTCAGAATCCTCATCAGGAATATCATCTTGAAAGTCACTGTCAATACCTTCATCCTGCACAAAAACAAGTTATCATAAAATCAATAAATCAATAAATCATAAGTGTAATGACAGTCCCCTAATTGCTGCCACTGTCAAAATCAGTGGTGGATACTGGGGGCAACCAGGTGTGGTTGCCCCTAATGTTGGGGAGGATAATAGCCTTTTGTTTTAAAACAACAAAGTAAACAATGATCAAAAAATCTTCTTGTTGCCTGTAGTGCAATTGTACAATGATAAACAAGTAAAAAAAGTAAAACATAAGCACTTTGTTTACTTGTTTATCAAAGTAAACAATGGCTCGTAACTCGCACAATAGCCTTAATCCCCAGTGTTTGGCAAAATGTCCGCTGCTGGTCAGAATCTGTATCCAGTGTTGATATTTCAACGAAGGTCAATATTCTTCGACCGGAAAATGAACGCAGCTCCGGCCCCAAACAAGCTGTGTGCCTAAACATGTAAACAACTTCCCCACAACTGATTTATTAAAAAAAATTGCAAATAACTGAAGTATTTTAGCATCCATTTCAGTTTTAGTGAGGGTACTAGAAAATTTACCTGACCGATTTTGTCTCCAGGGGCTAGAAAGCGGTGATCTCATTGGCTGACAAGCATAAAATTGGATGATTTCCGCATGCTCTGGCAACCAGTAAGGATTTGAGCCTTATCTTCTGCTGGTCAGAATCTGTATCCAGTGTTGACGAAACCTGCTCACAATAAGTACAGACCTTGTGCACATTAATATGACAAAACAAAAATTCTTAGGCAGGAAAACCATGGTAATGTGCGCAAGGCCTGTACTATTGATAACTGATGTCAAGGAAACAGCACATCTTCCACTCAAAACTTCTTTCTTTGTTATCTGCTTCAGATTCATGTGTGCATTTATGAGAACATCTCTCCATGAGCAAACTCTATATGTTTTTCCCTTTCAAATCAATCTTTACATCAGATCAAAAACAAACATTGACTCACAGCAGCTTTATCATCATATTTCTTCAAAGAATTCATAAATTCCAGATGTTGTTTTTCTTCCTCCAACTTGGCCACGTTTTGCTCACTGCCTTGAAGTTTCTGCTGAGTTGCTGATAGTTCTTCTCGTAACCATGCATTTTCTTGACAAAGACGTCTTACTTGAGCTCTTAGTTTTTGCTTTTCAGCCTCCACATGACTAAGGTGACTGCACAGTGCCATCATTACCTACAGAAAAATATATACACCGCTTTTTCAGACTTTGAAAAACTGGACATTTCATGCTCTAAACATTTCAATGGCACTTTATTAATAATTTTCCTAAATTCTAACATTTTCTGTTCACCAAATGTTGTGAAAACTGCAATGACAATTTCATTTTTCAGGGAAGAAAAAGTATGAATGACTTCCACCTGTAATTATTTGAAATTAGTTGGAAATGTAAATTTGATGGGACTGGGAAAAGGGGGAACTTTTATCTAACCAAACAATTTTTTTGGATCAAAGAATACGATTTCTGGCAATGATTTGTCCCTCCTTCAAAGGTGTTGTGGCACAGTGGTGTAATCCTCTGACATTGCAGCCAGAACAGTCAGGCAAACAGGGTTCCATTGCAGGTACAGTAGAGTCACACCACTTAAGTGTCATCACAAGGGGTCACAGACCTGATTGGGCCTATTCTACCTCTGCAATCCCAGCGCATGGCGCTGAAAACCGCAACTTCACCTTCACCTTCTTCCCTGCATGAGGCAGCTGAACATCTCCCAACCCCCATTTCAATATCTTCAGTACATTCAACAACTCACAAAAATCCTATTTAGGCCATAATAAAGACTGCCATTTCTTTATCATTGTTACCCACAGTCCATTGCAAGCACACTGAAATTTTAGACTGTCTGAAAATCAAATTTGGTCCAAGGGGAAACCATGGATCCACATTGTAGCAGTTAAACTGATAGAAAGGTTTCGGTTTAGTTGAACTATTCCATTCCATCAAATTTGATTTTCAGACAGTCTGAAACTGTAGCATGCCTGCAAATGACCATGGATAACAATGACTCTGTAAGCACACTGGTGTTGACTGACTCCAAATTGCTTTAGTTTATTGTTGCTTTAGTTACTGTTTACAGGTTCTCCTACAAGCAAACCGCCCTCAAACTGCATTTTTTTCAACTGACCACTGGGAAATGCAAAAATGTGGGCTTTTTCTCCATGAAATTCAATACCTTGCTTCCCTGCTGATTATACATATTCAAATGAGATTGTCTTTCTATTATCTGTCCAGGCCCAATCACATTATCAAAAATGCAAAGCAGAAACAGTGTGAGAAAAATGGACAACTTAAAAAAGAATTCATCTAGGAATCCTAAAGTTCATAAAACATTGATAAATTGACATCAACAACACACACACAACAATAGCTCAGGATTTTGAGATAAAGCTTAAATTCATAATCCAAACACCTACTAAGCAAGCTTTGACTCATGGGAAATTAAGCAAGCAAAGTTATTTTGAGAGTTTGAATTTCCTGTACTCCATGGAGATATCAAAATGACCAAGGTCATAAGCTCTATCTCCCAAGGTAAAGGTGCAAAAGGCAGAAGGCTCAAAAAGGGGTCACAATTCCTCAGGCAAGGAATCTTGCTACATTAAAATCCAGAACTTTCAAATGGTAAAAGTTTTCAGCAAAATTACTGTACTGGGTGTCCCAAAATGATGTATTATTGTTTGATTGCTTGCATGTCAATAACCAATAAACAAATTTTCAAACACATTGTTTTATTTGATTGCCTAAAGGCTAAATTGTATTGTAAGATGTTGGTTGTGGCTTTACCAGTTTTTGAAAATTTATTCATCAGTTATGGACCTATAAGCAATCAAACGTACATCATTTTGGGACACCGGGTATGTCTTTATACCTTTTTTGTCTGGCAATGATAAAGAGTGCCCAGGGTCCTCTTCCAGCCAAAATACCTTTCAAAATTTCTGAGGTTTTTGGGGCTCAATTTTTTCTCACAATATTAGTAATTAGTATGGAAGCATTCAGTGCCAGTCTTTGGTGGTAAAAATTAGATAAAGTTTATGCTAAAGACTTCATTACATATACTATCTGCAAAAAGGAAACTTTTTATCATTTCAGTACCAATTTTTTCAATTAAATGTTTCTAAACAATGCAGCATGCACATCCTGTGTGAGCCATCTTCTCTGGGCTCCCAATTAATGAAATTAAATTTTGGACTGAAATTGTCCAGGCAACCTGCCTATCTAGGTGGGGCCTTAACAAAGGAAGGGGATAATCATTGATACAATTACAGGCTTTTAAGTAGCTCCTTCACAATGGGGATTTTCTGAATAAACAAGCCTAAAGCCCAATGAGTAAATCAATTTGATGATTTAATAATAATATTTGACTAAGATTTCCTGTGTGTGCTCAGTTGCCCATAAAATCTTTTCAACCAATAAGCTCTGGTGGATCAATATTTGCATCCCATCAAAGAAGTCATTCATTTTAGGCAAATATAATTAAATTCTCCTTTAATCAAATAAATATAATAACAAATCTGCCAAGTGCATGATTGTATGAGAATTGAAGTACTTTTACCATCTTAATTTGTGTCACATTTTGTACCAAACCTGCTTGTGCATTGAGATGGAAATCAAAAATTTGAAGAGTAAAGGAAGACTTTTTCAGTGTAGGATCTGCTGGTAAAAGCCCCATAAATAAAGCTCCACAGACCACCTCTACAGGCCCCTGGCCCAAAGCGCTTCAAGTTTTTTCTGAAAGGAGAAACCATACATAGCTTCTTTGAATGAGTGGTGGTACTTCCAGAGGCAGCCAGCCTAAGACTTAGAGATACATTCAAGATGAATATACCAAAGAAGACATATTTTCCTGCTGGCTAGATGTTCTTGGAAAAAAGCCATCAGGATGTATAAACCATAAATAATAAATCTAAAACTGTTAATGATGGTAGCATTTACTGCTATCATACAGGCTTTAGCTAAACTGTTGCACAGCTGCCAGATAATTTTCTCCCAAAAATAGCAGACAAGATGTTGAATTCAGAATTCTTCAAATAATTCGCTGGCAACTCTGGATTTTTCTGGCAAGAATCTCACCAGCTTATTGCATCTTCTATGATTTTTTTCACTAAACTGTTTGATACTTCCTTGGTTTACCTACTTTCAGTATTATTTAAAACTATCCTGAATTTTGTATCTTTCTAAGACAGAACATTTCAGATTTTGGGCAAACTGTATTTTGAGCTGGTCCTAAACCAGGAGTGAATCTGAGTGCATGATTGAGGAGGGCATTTGGCACAGAAAGAAACGTGTCTAGTTGCTATTGGGTTTCTATGCACGAATGTTTTTATAAGAAACTAAGAATTTCAGCCAGTACTGAAAATTTCTTGAAATTATTATTTTCGGTACTCAAGAATTTCTTACAAGTTTCTTACAAGTTTCTTAAAAGTTCCATAAAAAATATTTATGTTCCCGAGATAAAATAATGTGCCCCATGAACATTTCAACCAAAGTTTTTTTAGACATTACTCAAGTACCTATGATCCCCATCAAAACAAAAAACCGTTTTTTGTAAATTGAGGTTTCGTACAAACAAACCACACCCAAAAAAGAAATGACTTATTTCATACCCTTCAAATTTAAAAACAAGTTAACAAAATATGCAAAACAACAACCATCGGAAGTGAAGTGGGTGTTGAAAATCGTGCTCGACCTTTCCTTGCCATTTTATACCACAAAATGATAAACTTTGATATCACTGACAAATACAAAACCGAACAGACGTCACCTTAAATTGATTTCTAGCCCAAGTCTCAACCATGAAAATAAACACGCTCATATTTCACGCAAATATAAGCCATTTGACCTGTTCGGCTTTACTGGAAGATTCCAGCAAATAATATAAAATTAGGCCGCGTTGGTCGTATGGTTTGTATGTCGTAGCAGATAAGAACAGGGCGGGCCTCTTTCGCGTTTTAATCTGCCTTGCCTTCCATTCAAGTTGGCTGGAACCTTACCTGCGCTTCCCCTAGGCCAAGTTCAATCTTTTCTAACGACTTCTTGATCATATCCTTCTTCTGTTCGCTGCCTTCCTTTTCCACATCCGATGCCTGGGTTTGTTGCATCTTCGTCAACAACGACGAGTGTTCATTCTTCAAGGTCTCAAGTCCACGCAAAACATTCTTGGTGTTTGAAATAATTTCATCTTGGCTTAGTTTCTTGCTTTCATCCATTCTTCACAATCAATCTTTCAATTCACCTCTCTTTATTCGGTTGATGTCAAATACAACTTCAGTTGACAGCTATTTCTCGTATAAAATCAAAGTTAACTTTTGGGTGTCGCTCCAACACTAGCTGTCTAGGCCCAGACAAATGGCTTCCGTGGATGTGGTTTCTCCTAAGCCAAGAAGTGACCAAAACAAAACCATTTATGCTTAAGATTTTGTATCCGTTGGTATCATTTTAGCTTCGCAACAACCATTGATCTTTGTGCTTTCTTTTGAAATGATTTATGCGGTGTAAATGACTTTAGGAAGCAGAATACTTGAGACTTTTTAGCAGCAGGTCTTTTCTTTCCTTCTTCAATCCGCCATTAGCATGATGTTATTAGACTTTGAACAAATTTTCTTCTTTACGATTTTTTTTTCTTTTTGAAAAAAGAGATACATTAGCCAATCAGAGGAGGCGATGCTAGATGTCATTTCGCAGAGGTCATAATTTTTTTAAATTTGATAAAGGCAGCATTTCAAACGAGAAAGATGCATTTTTGAACAAAAAGTGCACCACAAACCCATAAAATACCAAAATGTATGATTTTCGTATATGATTTGATTTTTCTTGTAATTCTCTGAGTTCAGAATGCTATATTACATTGGATTGGAGCAGGGACGTAGGAAGCAGATCAAACTTGGGGGCACGGCACTTCAAGGACACTTCCTGAAAATAAAAAGAGCACTTCTTTGTTTATTGTAAAATCTTGGGGGCACGTGCCCAGTGCCCCCCCCCCGGCTCCTACATTTATGATTGGAAGTTTTCGTCATGAAAAGGACATGAAAAGCTTTAAACTCTTCCCAAAAAGCTATTGGATATCTTCAAATATCCTTAGCTAGTCCATATTCTTCAAATATTCTTTAAATATTCTGTAACTATTCGCACATGTTTGTGTTTTATTGACACTATCGACGTGCAACCACTGCGTACAACACGCACAACAACTTTGTTTTCTATTGATATCTTCAAATGTATGACATTTACTATTCCCAAAAGGAAATATGATAATATAAGCATGCCCGGCGGGTCAGCTCTAGGGGTCCAAGTGTAACCATGCTCGTCTACGAAATCTCTGAGAAAGGGGGCAAAATCTTCATCAAACCTAGGACAGAGAAACCAGGAAAAAGGGTAGTTTTTTGAGAGAAAAATCCTAGATTTTCAAAATAAGGGGTAAAAATATATTTCCAGCATGTTTCATCATATGTTAAAGATAAAATCACCAGAAACCAATAACAACTGCAACATCAATTCAAGTCAAGTGATGATATCTTTTTTAAATTACAGGTCTTGCATGCATTGACACCACTGTTGTCTTCACTAACAATTATTTGGAAATTCTTGGAAATTCTGAATGAATTTTTGAAGTCTTTCTTATACCCCTCAAGAACTCTTGTGTGCATTGAGAACACTTGAAAGATCCTTGAGAATTCTTAGCTAATGCAGATGGTGTTGATGCACACAAAAAACAAGTGCAATCACCTTGCAATGCAGAAACCAATTCTATCTTCTTTTTAGAAGCACTAATTGTTAGCCCATTGCAAGTTGAAAATGGAAACATAAACAATTTGACATAAGAACCAGTAAAATATTAATATTCAGTTATTCAACATAGAAGTAATGGAATATTGTCTGTCTCCCACAGCTTTTTGCAGTACCCCAGTGAAAAGGAAAGGGTGTTGCAAATATTATTTCAAACTGGCAACAAATTTATTTGTTCATAGAATATCAGCAACATGTAGCATAAAACCTTGCTGGATATGCTTGATGCTGATCAGTGATAGTAATGTCACTGCACATTTGTTTTTTTGACTATTATTACAATGCAACATTTGCCATTGCCATTATTGCCAAGTTTGGAATTCCAGATTTTTTTTCTTCTTCAATTCAAAACAAGATCGTTTATCCTTATTTGTGTGTCTGATGTGCTTTATATGTTCACTGCAAATACGACTCGACTGTAGGTCAAATGATCTAAAGAAAGTGACTGTTTGTTGCTTAGTTTTGTCTCGTGTGTTATTCTCTGTTACTGTCAGTCAACAATGTCAACTGGCTGCCCTTTGTTGGGCCTAAAAAGGCAATTAATTGCACAAAACAACATTACCAACCATCCGCTTCAGCTTCCTTCTTTGCCTTTCGCCAGGGTAGCTAATTATCGACTTTTAGCAATGCCTTGGACGACTTCTATTAAAGGAATAGAAATCTTACATCTAAGTTCTTGTCTTCATTCAGGAGTACTCTGGTACTCTGGCACTGTGTGGGGCGCTTTGGTTTTTCGCGCCAAAACTGTTAGTTGTTGTAGTTGTTGCTTCTATTTGGCCAAAGAAAGATGGCAGTGGATTGTGGATGATAATGTTATATTGGAGAGAGAATACCTCTCTTTTGAGCTTGATTGAAGTTATAGGTAAGAGTTCACTTTTGCTTTGAAATCTGCCGTTTAGTGTAGGAAGCCTTAGGTAGTTCATCGCTGATAAATGTGCCCGTTATTTTGCAAATGCCGGTAGATATTATTATATGGCCTAAGTAAGTCAAAGCTTGGTTGGTTTGGTTGATTGAATTTTTGCTTTTGTGGAGAATAATCATATATGCTACCTAAATAATCCTATCTCTGCCATTAACTTTACATGTTTACCAACTGAA
Source organism: Aurelia coerulea (assembly GCA_039566865.1). Taxonomy (NCBI): domain Eukaryota; kingdom Metazoa; phylum Cnidaria; class Scyphozoa; order Semaeostomeae; family Ulmaridae; genus Aurelia; species Aurelia coerulea. Next base: position 30,598,353 of record CM076945.1, on the reverse strand, counting down.
GTTAGATTCGCCAACACAACAGTTGTATTTGTTGTTGAATAAACTACATATATATTTGCAGATCAGATGGAATTGTGTATGTTCTTGCTTCACCTCCTTAGCCTAGTAATTTGCTGGAGCAGTAAAGATTTCCCAAATAATGTTACATATCGTAAATGTTTGTTAAATCAGTTGTATCATTATTTTTTGGTTAACTGCAAGTGCATAGTCACAGTCATACCAATTTTGTTATTTTAACAATTTGTCAACAAATGGTTTTTTTTGCAGTCTAGCCATTTTCTATCATATAAGCAAACACGCTGGCATTTGTTATTCAAAGTATCACCCATTTACAAGTTGTAGTACAGGCCATGTACACAATAACATGACAGGAATTATGTACATTATGATAAGACTTCCAGTATTCTTGAGCCACACAAAGACTTTAAATGTTTCTGAACAATCCTTAGGCAAGAAAACATGTTAATGTGGGCAAGGCCTGTACTGTAGTAGCATTATGTAGAGCTTGATATATATGTTCACCACGCTATTTATCACCCCCACTTGAAAAGTCCTATCTTATAGATTTGTCAGAGAAATCCTGTAAAAAGGGCCATTATTTTCCAAATTTGTCAGAGAAAAGCCCGTGAAAGGGGTTGTTTTCTCCATCCAAAATCAGAGAAAAGGGTCAATTTGAAAAGTTGCCAGACAAGCATGGTTACACTTGGACCCCTAGAGCTGACCCGCCGGGATTCTGGCCGGGAGACAATAGTAATAACAATAGTGATTGTTGTAAGGACGACCCGAAAACGCCACAATCTGTGTTTTCAATTGTTCTTGCTATTGTCTTTCGCTAAATTTCTTTTATTGAAGATTCAATGCCCCTACGGTTTCTATGTGAATTGAAAAAGTCTACAAAGGCTTGTTCGCGCATTTCAAGTCATGTGGCAATACTCTAGGGAAGTTTCTGTGTTGTACTACTTTTTACATTTATGGCAAAAGTTTGCTCGTTGCGAAATAACTTATAAAATTCAAAAGAGGTTTTATCAAGAGGCTTTATCACCTGACTTGAAGTGGCGTAAACAGGTCTCGACAAGCCTTCGCCGATTTTGTCTATTGGAGAGGCAATAACTCCGCCAATCCTGAAGATATTTTAACCGGCATCCAAACTTTTACTCCCAAACATCTGGAGAGTAGATTGCTTTAAAAAAATTCGGGAAATCTCGAGCAGTTTTTTGTCCTGGTTGCGTTTTATGAAGGTAGGTAAAATTTAGGAAAATCTTCTCGGGTTTCTTTTGTCTCCTTCGCTTTTTAGCCGTCTGACTAGGCCCGCTCGGCGCGGCTTCGCCGCGCCTCCGCGTTCCTTTTAGCTTCGCTGTAGTTCGTCTAAGTGGCAGTACTTCAGTGGAAAATGTATCTTCGTTAGTTCATTCAATAAAGCAGTACTTGAGTGGAAATTCAAGGAAATGCATATGAGTGTATTTTGGGACTTGCTTCTTCCGTGGAAGTTTGGACGTGAAAGAGATAATCTGCTGAAAAGTTAGTTGCCGTCATTATTGTGGGTGCATTGGTTTTGGTTGTATCAGTTGTTTCAGTTGAGTTAGTCTAGCGGCGCTTGTTGCCTTAAGGACTCAGCTGCCTTAACGCTTTTAGGTGCGTCACCCGGGGGGGGGGGGGGTACTTGACCTAAATTTGTACGGGGGTGTGCCCATGCAAAAAAATTGTTTTCCCCTGCTCCAGAATTTTTCGCTCAAAATGATAACCTGTTCTAGAAAAATGTCGTGAAAAGTATACTCCAAAACATGAAATCTGACAGAAAAACGACCCGATCTAAGAAAATATTCCTTTTTCACATGTTTTGACAACCTGCTCTAGAAAAATTGCCTCATTTTGATTTTGATACCCTGTGCTAGAAAAAATTGGTGAAAACGATACTCTTGAAAACGGCTCATCCCCGCGCGACAAATATACTAAGTACCCCCCCCCCCTTGGGGGTGCGTCAGTTGCATAACGGGACTCAGTTGGTATAGTGGCCTTACTTACGTTAGTGGCTTCTTGCTTTAGTTGTTGAGTAGATTTAGTTGCGTTTCTTGGCTTAGTGGACGTGGTTATAGCTTGATGCTGTTTGCTTTTATCTTTGTTACCGATGGCAGCCCCTCAGTTATAATAACTGATTTTTAGGAGGCTATGCTAAAAACTTAAAATAACAAATAATGTACATGTACATTGTTAATTTGGTAAATTACAATTGGTCGTTTGGTGATGCATTTTTGCAACTCTTTTTTTAATGCTTTCAGGGTGGGGAAATTTCTAACTTCAGCGCCTTTTGTGGCGTTAGTTGCCTTATTGGCCTCAGTTGCTTTAGTGGACTAACTTACGTTAGGTGTTGTCTTGTCTTTGTTCAGTTGTGGAGTTGGTTTTGTGTTCTTTCTTTCCTTAGTGGACTTAGTTGCCCCAGCACCTTTAGTTGTGTTAGTTGTCGTATTGGCCTTGCTTTGATGACATTACGTACGTTCAATGATATAGAGGCGCTTTCGGTTATATTATTGTATACACGTTACGTAGGGTGAATGTTGTGGTTGCCTTACTTGCTGTAATTGCTTTACTTGGCCCAAGCAGCTTGTTAAAAAAGTTATAGGGGCAAATTAGTTGGGTATTGCCCCAGTAGCCTTTGTTGTACAGTCTTGTTTGTTGAACAGTCTTGGGCCTGAGATCAGAAATACTTCAACCCTGAGATCTTTTAAAAAGAAGGTGCAACCATGAATTTCACTCACCAGTTCTTTTCTGTTTTCTTTCGTTTATTTAGCACAAATTGTAATTAGTTTAGGTTTAGGTTTTATAGCAAATTTCGTTCTATTGTAGATGAGTAGTTATTTGTAAGTTTTTAGCATGGCCCCCTGTAAATCAATTATTTTTATTGAGGGGCTACCATGGGTAAGAAAGATAAAATCAATCAATCAAATCAATAAAATCAATCATGTTGCCTTAGGTGACCCTAATCCGTATGGGTTTTTTGAGGTACCATTTATGGGGGGGGGGGTTCCGCCCTTCTGTGAAAACTGCCTTAGAGTCACCAGAATTCAATAGAACTTGGTTCAATTACAGAGCAAGTAGTTTGTAGCATGTAGTGCAATTTGGGTATGGCTGCCACGTCTTATGTGGTCACAACGGGGTCACAGTGACATAATGAAGTTGAAAATCAGTACAAATTAGGCGTTTAAAGTTAAATTTGTGTTTAAAGGCCATCTTGCATGAACTTTATGCAGTTGTTGGTTAAATTTATCAACATAGCTGGTGGGAAAATATCATTTTATTGAAAATGACGATTTTGGAGTGATATTTTGAGCGAAATTAGCCAATTCTGATGACGTAATTTGTGCCACTGCTTTTTCTATGTAAAAATAGAGAGAAAGTGGCTGCAAAATGGTGGTAACCTATGACAAATGTATCAATAGAGGTCACTGAATTGAAAAAGTCTGAGAAAATTGAAAAAATTTACGAATTAGGCGAAAATGGGAGCCAGAATGAGATCATAATAAAAAAATGCCGACATCAGCAAATTCTAGAAATTCTGGCATCAAACGAAAGCTCTTATTTGCAGATTCATTTGCTATGTGATGCTCCATAATTCAAGGAAATCTTTCCATGGAAATCATGGAAAACAATGATCTTGCTGCTACCTGCTTCCAAGTATGGGCATATCACGTGACTTGTGTGAGCTCTATTGTTTAAACATTTTTCCGTCAAAATGTAAGTAATCAATAATTAGCAAAAGTCAGGGAGGTTGGGGTGACATAGCTGATTTCGTTTAACAACCTGGCAAGTAAAACCTGGAAGGGGGTTGAAAAGCCCGGCTCACATATGGATTAGTTTCAAGATAGCTGGCTTACTTGCTTGCTCGTTTCCTTTAGTTATGTATCATTTACGTTTTCTTAGTTAGTTAGTTAGTTAGTTAGCTACGTTGTTACAGTAGCATTTGCTGCGTTAGCTGCTCTTGCTGGTGCTGCTGTCTTACGTCTTACTTGCGCTGGTTGCCTTAGTAACGTTAGCTTCGTTTTTTGGTTTTTTAGCAGGTCAGTAAGTGTTGAATCTCCCTATGCAAGGTAGCTTTTGAAATAATGATCAGGGGAATGTGCTGCATGTCATCAGGGGGTGAATTTAGGGGAAGTTGGCAAGGTGCCAAGTGACGTCACAGAACTTGGCAAGGTGCCAAGTCACATGCTGAAAACCTGGCATTGTGCCAAGTCATGTGCCCTACATTGGCAACTTGCCAAGTAAGTCACATGACATGGGGGCTAGGCACGTGACTGCCCCCAGCAATTTAAAGTATCATTACCCCCCACATCTTCGTCAGTAACTATACTATACGCGCCCTCACTTGGTGTCATCCCAATATGTCTTGTATACTCTTAGGAAGAGCACCATTGTGAAGGAGAAGGTATCACGTGATATGGGTGTGGCCACGTGACAACCCCCAATTGGTGGTAACAATCGCTGGCATCGATCATGCACCCCACCACCCTACAACCTCGTCAATACTTACTGCGGGATGATGAAACCCTTTAGAGTGCCGTTGTGAAGGAGGATACCGCTAGCAGAGGCATGCCAGCCACTGCGAAGGTGAATGTGCATGTGACGTCCAATGTGACGTCTTTGGTTGTTTACCATCGACCACAAAGTGATTTGTTCGTTGATGGCCCTTGATAGCACCATCAAGTGTCGTTAGTAACAATCGGCTAACAATCGGCTGTCACTCAAAAAACAATAACCTGCTGAAGAAGGCTGCCAACAATTTTCCCCCGCTGATACCCCAGCTGCAGGAGGCTACCCCAAAATATGGACATCCTCATGCACACATAGATTTTCCTGTCGATTTTTGGAGACGAAGAGCGAGCTTCCAGGACACGGGAGAGGTCTGGAATAAGTGCGGCAGACAGACAAATTCAGCGTTTGATCTAACCGTCTCAGCGAGTAGTAATATAGACTAGGAATCCGAACCCGCGCTGCGCGCGGGTTCGGAGTTCCTAGCTCCTGCGGAGGGCTTGGGCGCCTTTGGCGCCCGGGCCGCCTACGGCGGCCACTGTCGCGCTTCGCGCGCCACAATCTCAGTCCTCTCAGTTTTATTTTCTTCGTTGGTGTGGTTGCTTTATACTTGCTATCGTTATCCGGCATTGTTATAGTTACCTTAGCTGATGTAGTTGCATTGGTAGATGAAGTGAGAATGGTTGCCGCAGTTCTTCACGTACCTGAAGTGTGTTAGTAGTAGGCCTTTATTAGTAGTAGGCCTCAATTAGTAGTAGGCCTTGATAGTAGGCGTTAATTAGCTGTCGCATGCCTTAATTAGCTGTAATTTTAGCTATTTATTTTCTAACCTACTTTAAATAGATTTTTAACAATTGAAATAATAAGAAAAATAATAATGTCTATAGTTATTACAGTTAACTTTATTCTCTTCTTTTTTTCATCAATTCTCATATTTTGTTATTGTTTTCTGGCTATCCTCTTTACTTTAATGGCGTTAGTAGGGAGCGGTCGTTTGCATTTGATTTAATCCATAATATTTTTAAGAAAAATCCATAAAAATTCCCTACAAAGCCCATTGTTTTAAAGAGTCCCGTAGGCTTTTTGGAAGGAGAGATAGACCCCTTGGCTTCCTCAGGCGGCTTTGTGTCAGTAGGGTTGATTTAGTTGGCAGGTATTTGTTCACTTAGGTGTTTGTTTCTTTTGTGGTGTTAGTAGCCTTCTTAGTTTGCCTTTGTTTTAGTGTTTGCGCTGTTTGTTTGGTAGAAATGATGTAGTCGTAATTCTTGGCTTAGCGGCCATAGTAGCTTTTTGCCGTTATTGAGGGTATACCATTGTTGTTGTGGTAGCGTTGTTCATTTGGTTGCCCAAGTAGCGTTTGTTGCGTTGACCCCTTAATTAAATGAAGTTGCTCTTCTTGCCTCATTGCCGTAAGTTGCAGTTGCATTTCGTGACGTTGTGATTATTATGACCGCTTCGGTAGATCTCCAGTCTCCCTACTCGTAGAGCTTTATTTGAGTCAGTAGAGTTGATTTAGATTCCTTCATTGCCCTAGAGGGGTGTCGCCCTGATTGAGGGTAAACGCATTTTGACCGGTTTTCACTATGTTGTCCGTTTGTTGCAGAATAACGCGAGTTGTGCCTTGCTAGTATCAAAATTCTCGTGAAAATATCTCTTTGACAGCATTTGCCAAATCTTTGCTTGTTTTTGTTGAATAAAATTCCATCCATACCGGGTGCGCCAAAATAAACTATGCACTTTTGGCAGGCCACGATAAATCGTACACAAGACCGATTTTAAAGATTTATGACTTGATCTTTAGCAGAAGGCCTGAATTAGATTCTAGGATTTTTTGCAAATTTTTCTGTTTTCAGTTTTTAGAGCTACAAGCGAGTTTCTTAAAATTTTTATTTTCGAAAACACTGAAAACGATCAAAAAACGTCGATCAAGCTTTCTAAAGAATCGACATGAATGGACAAAGAGAAAACTTTTTCGTGGTGATTTGGGATTTAGAAATCGACTAATTGTAAGCTGCTGTGCGAGAGTTCGTACTCTCTTGTGAGAAATGTAATAATATTTTCAAGAATATAAAGAAACGTCTTTTCTTTTGTAATGTCATTGAATTTATGCTTTGCTGCAGGCTGTGTTCCTGTATCAAGGGGGTTTAAAGACAAGCGAGAAAGAGTCATGGGGCCAGCAAGCATGGAGTTTTGTTACATTTTTGATTTGTGACGGCTTTTGGGGCGGCACTTTATTGCAACTACTACAGAATTTCGCAACAAGCCAATATTTGAAATAACACTCGTGCAGAAGTTTACAGTGATCAATTTCCAAATCCACAAATCACGCTGAAAACATTTTCTCTTTGTCCATTCATGATGAGTCTTTAGAAAATTTGATCAACGTTTTTTGATCGTTTTCAGTGTTTTCGAAAACGAAAATTTTAAGAAACTCGCCTGTAGCTCTAGAAATTGAAAACGGAAAAATTTGCAAAAAATCTTAGAATCTAATTCAGGCTTTCTGCTAAAGATTAAGTGATATATCTTTAAAATCAGTCCAGTGTACGATTTATCGTGGCCTGCCAAAAGTGCATAGTTTATTTTGGCGCACCCGGTACAAATTTACATGAAACGAAGTGAAAGCTTGGATGCCCTCAATCAGGGCGACGTCGGAAGTTTAGGCCCTCTGGACCGCAGTGAGCTTGAACAGCTCGCTCCAAAAGACGATATCGCCAATGAGAAATATATTTTATATCAACAACGGGGAAGAGTTTAGGAACATATTCATGGTAAGTTCCTTTCTGAAAATTCTTTCGCTCAGCAGGAATATTTGGCCAAATGTGAAATACCCTCAATCATGGCGACACCCCTCTAGTTTTCTTCCTTTCTTATGTGGCGTTCGTAGCGTTTGTTGTGGGAGAAATTAGTTGTTAACTTCGTTTCGGTGTGTGCGTTAATTGTTTAGTAGAGAAAATATAGTCGTAATTGTTGCCATAGTGGCCATAGTAGCTTTTGTGCCCTTAGTTGCCTTCCTTGCGTTATTAGTGTTAGTTGTGCAAGGTAAACCTTGCTGTTGTGGTTGCGTTAGTTGTTGAAGTTCCTCCCAGTAGCTTTAACTCCGTCCATTAATGTAGTTGCTCTTCTTGGGTAAGTTCCCTTAGTTGCATTTGCTGACGTTGTTGTTATTTTAGAACGTTTCCGTAGATCTAGGCATCCCTTGTGGAAGATAAGATCAGGTAGGAAGACTGCAAGAGTTATTGCGTTATTAGTGTTAGTTGTGCAAGGTAAACCTCGCTGTTGTGGTTGCGTTAGTTGTTGAAGTTCCTCCCAGTAGCTTTAACTCCGTCCATTAATGTAGTTGCTCTTCTTGGGTAAGTTCCCTTAGTTGCATTTGCTGACGTTGTTGTTATTTTAGAACGTTTCCGTAGATCTCAGCCTCCCTTGTGGACGATAAGATCAGGTAGGAAGACTGCAAGAGTTATACTCAGCCCTTCGCGGAAAGTTTTATGGCATCAGTGGAAGAAATGGACTGCTCATGCGCAGGGGCATTTGTGGGGGAAGTTGGCACATTGCCAAATGACGTCACATAATTTGGCAAAGTGCCAAGTCACATGACCGGAACTTGGCACCGTGCCAAGTCACATGACCAATTTTGGAACTTTGCCAAGTAAGTCACGTGACATGGGGGCAGACACGTGACTGCCCCCAACTAAAGTGAGATAGTGTGACTGCCCTGACAGTGTAGCTCCCTTTATATGGGATAGGTCATTTGAAATTAGCCAATAAGAGTCGGCTGTTATGTTTAGTAAGTTCAGTATGGAGTTTGTACCAATTGAAATTAGCCAATGGCAATCTGCCTATGCTAGATGGGCTGGGTCATTTGAAATTAGCCAATAACAGTCAGCTTTCATCTTTAGTAGCTTCACTATGGGGTTTGTACCAATTGAAATTAGCCAATGGCAATCTGCATATGCTAGATCTGTTGGATCATTTGAAATTAGCCAATAGCAGTCGGCTTTCATCTTTAGTAGCTTCACTATGGGTTTTGTACCAATTGAAATTAGCCAATGGCAATCTGCATATGCTAGATCTGTTAGGTCATTTGAAATTAGCCAATAAGAGTCGGCTATTATGTTCAGTAAGTTCAGTATGGAGTCCGTACCAATTGAAATTAGCCAATAGCAATCTGCATATGCTAGATCTGTTAGGTCATTTGAAATTAACCAATAAGAGTCGGCTATTATGTTTAGTAAGTTCAGTATGGAGTTTGTACCAATTGAAATTAGCCAATGGCAATCTGCCTATGCTAGATGGGTTGGGTCATTTGAAATTAGCCAATAACAGTCAGCTTTCATCTTTAGTAGCTTCACTATGGGGCTTGTACCAATTGAAATTGGCCAATGGGAATCTCCATATGGTAGATTGGCTCGGTCATTTGAAATTAGCCAATAACAGTCGGTTTTCACCTTTAGTAGCTTCACGATGCAGGAAGTACCTTTTGTCTTTGCTGGAGAAGTGCTGAATGCTGCGCACAATGACCTCTGTGCAGGTTAACGTATTCATTATGAATTGAAGTAATGAGCAACTAATGATGTGATCGTTCTTTTAAACGATTGTTTCCCGGAGAAGTGGCTTTCTAATGATCTTGGCACGACTAACTTCTTACCTAATGATGTTGGCACGATGAAATTACCTGCAAAATCTGTTGCGTCGTAAGATTTGTTCGTGCAGATGATCTGTAGTTGACCGCTGAATGTTAGGATAGTGATTCGTGAAGTTGAAATATCTACAGGAGTGTTTGTTTTGGGAGTAGATCTTCGAAGATAGCGATTATGAAATTTAAATTGAATGAAATTACCTTGGGGGAAATAGTGAAGGGAATTCAACGGAAGTTTCAGAAAGCAAAAGCATGGAAGTGGAACGTAAGTAGGCCTATGTTTTCGCTGGAGCAAGAAGAAAGCATTTGTTATATGCTTCTTGCGTATTATTGACGACAGAACAGTGTTACTTCTTGCTTCAGTAGAGGGGAATAGGCCTATGTATTTCGTGTTGATTTCCATGTTGTGCTGACTGGAAACGTAGGGACTTGCCAAGTCACATGATAGGAACTCGGGGCAGTGCTGAGTCACATGACCAATTTTGGCAACGTGCCAAGTGAGTCACGTGACATGGGGTGCCAGCACGTGACTGCCCCCAGTCAGTTTTCCCATTGTTTGTGTGGAGGTGAGCCCCACCTGTTGCGGAGGAGGACATGAGCCCCTGTGAAGTTCATTGCGTGACGTCGGTGTTACGTAGCCCAAAAGTTGTTGACAATGCAGCATTGTCTGCTGTTGACAAACCCATTTTGTCCGTTGACGACTCTTGATGACCCCATCAATTGTCGTTAGTGACTCACCTCCATTGTTCCGTGACGTTCGACATACGTCAAACTGGAAAATAGGACGGCTGCCAAAAAGTTTCCCCGCTCCTACCCCAGCCCGAGTGGCTGCCCCCAAATTCTCGAACGCATTCTGCAAACCTAGGTTTTCGGGGCGAATTTTGGAGAGGAAGAGCGGCCGCTAGGGGGCACGGGAAGGTGGAGATCCCGGCACAGCACACAAACATAGTCCACGACAAAAGAACAATCTTAACCGACCTTGCACCCGTTATGTATATAGATTGGTCCGTGAAAATGAGGCTTTGGCGGTTTCGACCATGGGCCACGAGCAATCGGCTATGTACGACGAATGATTCCTATGCTTGATAATATAAGCATTTCAGTTCATTTATTTGGCGTTGCTGCGATATAAATTTCTATGGTTGCTGCAAAACCAGCAAAACACAGCTCATATTTTTAAGGTATGAACCACCGTCCAGCCTCATCTTGACGGACGAATCACATTGCTTGAATTTCGATTGGAACATTGGGGATTTTGCTATGGACAAATCGACAAGCTACCTTTTCGGATACTAGGTAAACAAAAACAAACACAGGTTTCTTCAAGAATTTTTGCTGCGTTTCGTCAAGGTCGGTAGAATTGAGTAAAATTTTTCGACTCCTATTGTTCCAATCGAAGTTTATGCAGTCTGATTCGTTCGTCAATACACTCATTCTTTTTATGAGAAACTAAGGTCCTGTGCTGTGCTGGTAGGCACTCTCTAAAATTTTTGTGCCATTTTGCTACCAAAATTTTCTTATGTGTTTCTTATATTTTCAATGCCAGAAGTGCTAGAGTTAATTTTGTTTTGTCTAAAAGACTCCCAAATTACTTAGTAAGATCTCAAAACAAGTAAATAACATAATCCACACTCAAAATAATGTCCAAACAGTTGCTATAAAGTGCATTGGAAAATTGAAATTGTAAATTACAAAAGTTTCTTCGCTTTTACAATTCAGGTAGGGTTGTTTCTTAACCTTCGAAAAATTGAGCCTACCGTTTCTTATAAGAGGATTCTTATGAAATAAATGAGTGTATAAGGCTGGATAGGGTTTCGCACTGCGCAAAGCTTTACACATGTGTCTGTGTGAAGCTGAATTAGTGTTTCAATTCACATTTTGAAATATTTGAAATTCCCGCGCAAAACAAACAGGTATTGCAGATGTGTGATGTTAGCGATATAAAATGCACCTGTTCATACATTAGGATGATGGATTGTGATTGGTTGCTTAGTGCTTATCTAGACCACGTGACAAGTTAGAGCCATAGATCAAGGAGCAGACAAACAAAGATTAACATGTGTCCTCTTCGTGAAAAATTTGAAATCTAACATAAACACATGAAAACTGCATGGATCAATGAAAATAGAGTTTGTTATGGATTGAATATATTTGATGGAGTATAAATAATGACATGAGTTGTGAGAAACGATAGATTCTGAAATTAAGAGGACTCGTGCCGATGGAAGAGTTTACTAGTACGCAAGAAGGTTTATAGGGAAGGAAGAAACTTACGTGGGATTGTTTTTCAAGCAGCTTAATGAAGAAGAACACAAAGGATTTTGATTTCTACAGGTGCGGAAGAAGATTAAATCCAGACGAGTTCTTGCAAGGTTGAACACAGGTAATGAAATTCATGTATTTCAACTTAGTTGTTGCATGAGACAAAAAGTACTTTTCGTAAGTCCTCTTCAGCAATATTGTTTTCAGATGCTTCCAGCTTCCTGAAAATAGATTACGTTAAAAGCATCTTTCTGTGGTATTAGTAGCATTACGTACAGTAATTGTGTCGTAATTTTGACGCTGTACATGAAATTGAATTGAAATTGACGAAATCAACCCAGTACTGGCCAGTACTGTCTCCTCATCCATGTCAGTGAAGATCGCTCAATGGCCGTTGTTTACATCTGCAGAGATTACCTCTGTGTAGATGTTATCGAAGAACACGTATTTTTTCTTATAAGAAACTGCTTATAAGAAACTCAACTCTCAGATCGCCAAAAAATTAAGAAACTCCAGTACTGGGAAAATACAACCTAAGAAACTATTTATTTTGATAAAGGAAATCCTCGACATGTTTTTACTTTACTTTCATTTGTTTCCTGTATCATATTACTCGTAAGGTACTTGAGTAATGTCTAAACATTGGAAAGGCTTAAAAAACCTTGTTTTGAAATGTTCACAAGGGCACAGGTAGTGAACATGAAGGTTGTTATGGAACCTCTAAGAAACTGGAAGAAACTCTGAGTACTTAAAATCTGATAATTTTAAGAAACTTCCAGTACTGGCCCAAATTCTTAGTTTCTTATAAAAAAAAGTACGTGTAATGCTAAGCAAGAATACAAGAAACATCTTAAAATATTATTTTGATTTTCAAAACTATGTACAAGAGGAAAAGGTTCTTAGATGATTCATTGAAATACTCCTGATTTCTTAGTCTGTTAACGGTATGACAGCTTTGTTTCATAAAAGGAACGGAGTTACTAAAAGCGAAATTTCAATGAATTTAGGGAGCGGTCATTTTCAATCCTGGGTACCAGGGCGGAGGATAATTTCACACAATTAGACAACATTTCATATCCCATCTTGAATATAGAAAAAGGTTTTATACCACATCAACTTTCAGCGAAATGGTTTGGTACCCCATCCAGAACTCTTTGAGGACGTATAAAATTTATATGCACACATGCCGATTTTTCATACAAGTCCAGTGATTCATGATTTCCAGTTGTCTGTTAATTTTACTTTTAACTGTTAACTGATGACTTCATAATATATAAATATTTTTTTCAAGCAAAATAGTTTTTGCACCCCATACAAATTTCTCTTGATATTTTCATACCCCCACAAAGTAATGGGAAACATTTTCATACCCCTCTCAAAATCCTCCGCCCAGGTACCCAGGATCAAAAACGACTGCTCCCTTACGAAGGAGTCTTGATTTTTTATTCATATTTCTTAAGTCTCGTCTCTCAATTTCAAGTCAGTTGGCAATATCAGAGCCTACCTAAAATGGTTTAATTAGAGAAATGAAAAGTCAATAAAAACAAGCTGATGCATTTGGAAAAGGCATACCATCCTCATTGCTGTGAGTAACTATACCTAAATCATAAACAAATCAATTAGCGTCAACGACAACATTTGGTCTTAACATTTCCTGGTAAGACACCTTCAAATGTAACCCTCAAAGTTAATCTTTATCGTTTGCTAGCAATTTAAAAGAAATGTTGTCATTGTGATGAATGAATGAATAAAATTCCACATGGAGAAATTAACTTCCAACGAGGTTTTCAAGCAATAAAAGTTATCCTAAATCAGATTTTTGCTCTGTAGCGGCCCGTAGTGGATGTAGAAAGATTATGAAATCATGTAATACAGTATTGCGGACATTAAAGGCTCCTCCACAACCGACATGCATTGCGATCGTTTGGGTTATTTATCGTGAATTTCATTCAATTCAAGTCTAATGCTCAACACTAGACTCGTGAGATAGTTCCAGTTATTGCAACAGCAACGACAACAATAACAATAATCAGTCTACAATCATGGACAAAATATATTGGAACAACGTAAGATTCTACAATTTCAAATGAACAACCCCCCTTTTACCCCCGATACAATGCAGCTTGGATGTTTTCAGCTTCAAGATGCCAACCAACATTGTTTCGGGGGTAAAAGGGGGTAGTGCAAATGTAAGAGTGAGAAGAACTGAGATGATCACCAAAAAGCTAATTTTGTTCCAAATATTTTGTCCAGGATTGTAGTTCAACACACGTATATCGAGTTCAGTGATTCTGCATGATGAGGCAGTCTTCCCCGTCGACGATGTGCTGCTCATTTGAGCGAGATAACAACATTATTTCATGTAGCATGAGATTAGGCCACTTGCAAATAGGGCTGTAGTTCAATGCATGCTCGTTACCCTTGAGCCTCTACATCTTACGTCTTTTATGTTGCAAAAAAGCCAATAAACCTCAACTTCAATTATTAAAGATTTTCCTAAAGATTATTAGAGAGTTTCCTGACGAAGATTCCATATCGAAGAGCTTGCATATAAAACAGATGTGTTTTAATCATTTTCTTCCTGTTTTATTATTAGAGATTTGTTAATTGTTATGGAAGGAAGGATAGAGTTAGTAGAAACAATATCTACATGGGGTGACAGATATCTCCTTTATAAGACTTTTCATTACAGGGGGCTGCAAATGTTTCTATTCACTCATATTGTGAGCAACTGCTAAGAGCATCTTTTTGACCAATAAGCACATCGCAGAAAAACCTAATTAAGACATGTGACATTGTATAGCATAATAGGGACTGCATGGTTTTGGATTTTGGATTGTTTGTAATCCACACAATGAAAAGCATTGCAAAAGACTCTACTGTGTTATTTTCCCGAGTATATTACAATTTTACAATCTTGCCAGATCGACTGAGTATGTTTATTAATATTAAATAATTAATGAAAAGTTGTCGAAATTAAATTCAAGCAAAACCAAATTTCTTATTGAAATTAAACACTGTTTGAACAGAGGCTATTCACAAAATGGCAAATGCTTGGACAAAGAGTCAGCAAATGTTGCTTTGCGTGTAGAGGATTCCTAAGTTTATTTAAAAAATATGATTCAGTTTAATTGCAAAGTTCCAAAAAGTTTATAAAGTATGCATTCCGGTGAGCTTGCAGCAATTACCTGCTAGATTTCTTCTGGAATGAGCCTTTAGAAGGATACAGTGCCACGATAAGATGCAGGGTAAGTATGAGCATGAGTATGAGGTTGGCCTTTGTAAGATTTCTGTTGCCATGTTACTGCATTGTAATCCAGGTTTATAGGTAGGCCTCTAATTAATGTAACAGTAGTTCTGATGAAGCAGTGCCCTCGGTACCAGAGCCTTTTTTCCGTTTTTCTTTTTTTCTTGAGGCTCTGGTACCCAGGGTAATGAAGCGGAAGCAACACATCTTTTTGAAAATCTTCACTAATTTTGCATAGTAATATTGCTCATGATTCATTGCAAGTAAATAGTCTAGATTTTAGAAATTTGGAAAGGAAGAATGAGATTGCTTACAAATCTTTAAAAGGGTTGGTTTAAAATTCTATGGCCTATTTTTCTAGCTGCATGGCTTGAAAGAAATTTTGGTCTCCTTGATTTCAGAAATCTTGAACATTTTCAAAAATCACAGCGCATTTTACATTTTAACGCATCTGGGGACGAAATGTCGTCAAATTTCAAAATCGTACACCAAAAGAGTGAATTACTTGTGCTTGATACCATACCATGTTGTAGAGTGTAGACATTCATAAACTATGGTTTTCTTGATAAGGTATGCAATTTTTCCTCACACAGTTTAGAAATCACGATGGTTTAAAGCACATATGTCACGTTAGCAGTTGGTCAATACAACAAACAAGTTTGGAGTGGAATTCCACTGTTTCGTGACTTTTTATTTCTGTTTCATGAATTTTCATTGCAATGAAAATTCAGCCTCGATCGTGTGCTTTGTAATAAACAATAATAGAGAGAACTGTATTGGATGAACCAATCAGCTTCATGACATATGCCCTCTAAGTATTTTTCAAAATTTCCTTGAATTGAAGAAAAGAAGAACCCTCTTATTCTCATAAAAAATTGAAGATTTCAGAAAAGTCAAAAGGTAAAATCACAGTAAAATAACTAACGTTTCTTTCAAGCTATTAATTTCAAATAGATAGGTCGTAGAACTTTACACCAACCTTTTTTAAATGTATGAAACAAATGCTCTTGATAAAATTTCGATGTTTTCTATATAGTCGTTAATTATCAGCATAATTTCCAGAAATGCAAATCATTTTTATGACTTGTTGATAAGAATTCTCAGCACCTACAATTTCAACTTAACTTCTATATTCTTAAAAACGGCATTCTTCAAGATTCGTGGTGAATTTAAAGCTTTATGATTTTGAAAATTCGTGATTAAATATTCATTTCTAATAACTTCAAAAGCTTCTTGACTTGAGAATCAAATCAGCTTTAAGCTCTTTAAGTTTCGAGAATTAATAAAATTTGGTAAGTCAGAAAAATTATGATCAACTGTCAATCTAAAGATCAGTGTTAATTTAATAAATTTGCAGTTTTACTTTAATTGTATGCCGATGCCGCATCTTCCATTCTGTAGATATCAAAGATTGCTCACTCGCAACGAAATCAACCAATCGCATCGTGCTATGTCTTTCAAAGATTTGATTCCTATGCTGTTTGTTGAGCATCTTTTTGGCCAAGTTAGCTTTCGTGAATTTAGATTGATGATCTGCTGTCTTTCTTGTAGTTTCTGGACCTAATTGGAAAGTGACAAACATTTTCTTGGCTCAGTCACAAAAAAATCATCTCAAACAGCTGGAGTGAGAGAGGTGTCTGGAAATACAACATCGTAATACTAAAAATCCAATTAATATCATAAATTATTACTGTATGTGGAAACTAGATGCTTTGTTGGAAGATTTTTATAAATCTTCAAAACAGATGTATTAGAATCCAGCAGCTGAAAGACAGATTGAGCAGATTTAGCAAAGCATTTCAGGCAGCATAGGTTGTCTTGCTTTATCTGAAGCAGATCAAAAGCTGTTCCTAAATCAATTGATGAAAGTCTTCGTGTGGAGTCGTATGGTCCAAAGACACATTAATACAACTGTGTAGAGTTTAGCTCTGGGGCACTGAAAAGATTCAGCAAAACTTTCCAGGTGATCTTGTTTTATCTGAGGTGGATCAAAAGCTCGTCGTACATCGATTGCTAAAAGATGTCATGTGGAGTGTCGTATAATCCAAAGATACATTAATATCGTTGTTTACATTGCTGATTGGAGAATTGCAAAGATTCAGCAAGACCCTCCGGGTAATCTTGTGTTACCTGAAATGGCTGAAAGACGGCTCATAAGCCGATCGAATTAAGAAGGTGATTGCAAAGCAGTCGTTTTCATAGAGTCCAAAAACTAGTTTGAATATCAGGTTTGGTTTACTTGAGAACTGGACAGATTTGGCAGTACCCTCCAGGCAACCAAATTTTACCTGAAGTGGATAAAAGTCTGGTCCTAAACCGATCGAACCGACCGAAGAGGGTAATTGCAAGGCAGTCGTGTTCGTATATTCCAAATACTGACAACGAATCCGCATTGAATTTCAACATTCACAAAAGTAAATTCGAAAAAATGTAAAAGAAACACTGATGGCTTTGAGGAAATACATCGAATAGGTTCCTGGTCAGGCTACTAAATAGCTTTTATCGAAGTTTGGCGCTGTTGGAATATCAACGAACACTGAAATCAAAGTTCTAAAGAGCCTTGGTGTTAGACCTAAAATCTTGCGAAAGATGAAACTAAAACTAAACAAGATACAGCTTGGCATATGGATATTGAAATATCTAATTGGCTTCTCGGCTTTATGCACGGCTAATCACTGTTTCAGTGTTACGTTATTCTACCTTTGTGGCTACTGCCTAATTACGTATGCTATCGTGTACACATTTTGTCTCGTAACTGTCTCGTTCTTTTTATCGACTGTCGTGTTTCATATCTTCATTCGTAAAGACGATAAAAAGAGGATACTTGATGATTTACGCGGCGTTAAATACGAAGATGTGCCGTATGTTATGGTTGCGCTGCTCAAGAAAATCCAAGAACGCGAACCTTCACGCTTGACTGACAAATCAGACTCTAACATTGATGAGAGGTTGTGTGTTGCTTGTTACGAGGCTACTCCTACCATCATGAATATCCCTTGTGGTCACATGGTCTTATGCAGTAGCTGTAATTGGCATTTACTGCGAGTTTCAATTGAAACCAAAAGTGCCTTGACTTGCTCATGGTGTAGAACTGGCATCAAAGACTTTGAAGGTGAAATGCGGCCTAATCTAGAACTTATTGAATGGGAAGATGTTAGAGATGCACTTGTGGACTTACAGGGTTGGAAAACGAAACGAAACAAGAATATCAACTATGGCTGATTAATTACTGTAGAATTCTCGATATATCTTAAAGGCTCTCTGGCAACCGACATGCATTGCGACCGTTCATTTGTTTTCCATGGATATAATGGGTTTCAGTCAATCTTAGTTCAATGTTTAATCAAGGGCGCCTACCTTGTAGGAACTGTGTTTATTCCCACTACTGTACCGTGACCCAGAACACAGGGTCAGTCCTGTCAAGGTCTAGATGACGTATGAATAACTTTGTGCATTCAAATTCCAGTGTTGATGTAATACGAGATCAACTGTTATACGAGTTGGCCACAGGCAACCAGACAGCGTGATTTTTGATTGTTCAACACTGTTGTTAGAATTTGAAAATATATACAGATTAACAGGACACCAATTACTCTGAATACTGGGTCACAGGACACCAATTACTCTGTGCACTGGGTCACTCTGTGTACTGGGTCACGGGTACAGTACTGGGAATAAACACACTTCCTACAAGGTAGGCGTCCTTGGTTTAACGCACGAAAAGGAAAGAATATGATCCAACTGGAGCTGCAGCAACGTCCTGCGGACTTGAGCGACATCACCAATTATTTTCATGCAGCATAAAATTAGGCCACCTTTACAAATAATGCTGCAATGCATGAAAGTTACCCAAGAGCCTTCAGAGACCACTTGCTAACCATGATCCCTTGAGATCCTACAGTCGATTTTCGCCTCATATGAAAGTCGCTTCTGGCCAAAGTGTCGTTATGAACTGTAGTCATACCCTGGCACATATCTAGATGAGGTTGTGATTAACGGTGATCTGAAGCGAAAATTCTTATCGATGCAAATGAATAGCACTGTTGAATGATAACAACTTCTGTTTAAATTTTTTTGATATCTTATCTCATTTTCGAGTTATCCACTGTTTTGTAAGATTGGTTGATGACGTCATTTTGTTTGCGAACAGTAAAGAAAGTCTACAATGTTGACTATGTATCGAAAGACAAATCTAATCAAAAAACTTTTTGTCAATTAACATGCCTTTCTAAACATCATATTAATTCACGAGACAAATACATTTATTTGGCTCAGTTGAAATGGTTCTTGCAACTGTAGCCTTTCAAATATCAGATACAGCTATACTTCGATATATTACCCTTGTAATTTGCAAACGAAATGACGCCGTCAGCTGGTACTTAAAATCAATGGATGGTGTGAAAATGAAAGGAGATATCAAAAGATTAAAATCAGTGGATAACTTGAAAATGAAATGAGATCTCAAAAGAATTTAAACAGGATTCCTTATCATTCGACAGAGCTGTTTATTTGCATCAATAAAGATTTCGCTTTAGGTCAGCTTCAAGTTCAATGCCGTTAATGTGGGCTAATTAATTTCTAGCTGAATGTGCCAATATTGTTTTCCAAAAATTACCGAATTTACTTGCTAAGCAATGTTATCCCGTTTGTGCACACCACCATGCATTTTTTGCTCCAACAGCAGAATTTCTGAGGTGATGTTTTTGGAAAGTTTCAACAATTTTTCCTGCATGCCCCCTGCATGTCACAAGCAAAAAACGTTTGTCAATCAGATATTTGTCTGTTTGCCAAAGGACAAACTCCTTGCTTGCCAAGCGTATACAAGGTAGTAATTGTCATTATGTCACTAAATGTCACCAGAATTAATTGTAAGTACAATGCTTTATCTGAAGGTGTATAGATTATAATTTCAATTTGAAACTTTCTCTTAAAATTGCATTTAGGTTAATATGAAAATTAGAATCGTTTTCTTAAAACAAGTAAAAAAATTAGAATACTTTTCTTAAAACAAGTAAAATTTATTGTTAAAAATTAGAGAATCATGAGTCAACATTTGATAAAATCTTTTCACTGTATCTCTGAATTTCCGAAAGTTTCTTGAATCATTCTTCACGAGCGATTTCTGTTTTTGAGGCATCCTCGTCATCCTGCGCTCGTTCCTCATTTCCGCGGTTAACACGTGCTTCGCATGAAAATAGCAAAGATGGCGTCGTTTCAGGCACCCTTCCAGACAACTCTAAAATCAACAGCATAAACGACAGCCCAATGATGAAATAAAAAGTCAGAAAAACTTTGTAAACAAGCCTACTTGTACTGTCATGCCATCTATCTGAACATCCGGGAACATAATCTCCAAGGCCAACCGTGGTCATGGTAATAAAACTGAAATACAGGGATTCAAAGTAGGTCCAGCATTCGATCTTCGAAAAAGCAACAGCAGGCAGAATAAATGCTATCAATGATGCGATAGTTATTACTGTGAAAGTACCAAGTAGTTGGGCGAATTTTGCTTCCATGTGTAAATATCCAAATCGTTGTTTGATGATTTCATTGATGTAAACAATACAGGCCATCCAACGACTGACCATTGCAGAAAGCAAGGTAGCTGTCATGGGAATACCAATTACTGCATATACCATAGAGAATAATCGGCCTCTGTTTGTGTATGGAGAGATATCACCATAGCCTGAGAAAAGAAAACGTGTTAAATTCTAGGAATGATTTCTGTTTCACGTGGTATCTTCCAGGTATATTAAAACACCTAGACCATCATGGAAAAGATGCCACGAATAAGCTTGCAACAGGATGCATTTCATACCATAAGGCATTTCGAATTTTGATCTAATCAGTTAATGACCCCCGTTTGAAATGAATTGCCTAAAATTGAAATCAATAGTGAAATTTAATTGCTTGTTAATCCGTCTCTGCGCTAAATGGAGACAAATGCTTCCGTAGACATGTAGAATTGTCCTCTACCATCGTCAGCATGAACATCCTTTCGTTTGGCTCACCATTCTTGGTTGCAGAAACCTTTTCAACTTACTTACAATGCTTGACTTAGCTCATCAAAAGTTAACTGCATACTTACTGACCGTCAAATCTATTTGTTTATCCTTGGCAATTATTCATTTGGCATTTCAACCAAAAGCAACAGGGACCATTGTCATACACGCTTTCTATTGTTACTAGGAAGTAAAAAGTGCTCGCTTCGCTCGCACTGTAACATTCTTAGCTCCTTACAGTGGCGTCGTGGGAGCATGATTTTAGGGGGGGCCAAGGGTCAGAATTTTCCGACAAAGGGACGTTTTTCCGACAAAAATTAAGCAGGAATATAACGTATAAAAAGTGGCAAAATGTCTCAGAACTTTTGTGATATAAAAGTTCCATAATAGCGAAGAATTTTTCAAATGGACGCGGCAGTCCTGTTAAGAGGCGATTCTTGTTGGAGGTGAGGGTGTTGTCGAGACATGATTGGTGTTGGAGGTGAGGCTGAAGCTAGATGCGCAAGGATTGAGGAAAACTTGGGGTCTTGGGGCTTGCCCCCGGGAAAATTGTCTGTGACCATGCCCTTTAGATCGTTGCAAAACGTCCCTATTTTGAAGAATCTACTATTTGTTTTTGATGGGAAATTTCGAAAATAGGACCTCAAAAGCACTGAAAAATAGATCGTTTTCAAATTTTAGATAACAACGTGATAGCTTGATATAAATCTTCATTTCTATAAGCATCCGTTCTCAGAAACTAAAAGTAATCCCATCTTAGTAATCATTTCTACCTTCTTCAACAATGTTCATTTGTTCAAATTCTGACGAGCAACTCATTGAAAGCTTAATGCACAAACCATAAATGCATGACATTTTTTAAGTATGAAACGTGCAAAATAAATTGTAAATTTATCGTTTTTAGTCACTGAAATGTAGGTGAAACGACCAAATTTTTGGGGGGAAAAGTCCAAGAATGTTATGATCGAAAGCATTTGTCTGAAATTTATTCGTCCGAAACTTTTTGCGCCTATGTGTTTATTTTTCGAACAGAAAACACACTTTTCTTTCCATTGAAAAAGGAATTTTTTGCAGAAAAACGAACGAAGGACATAGTTTTTTGCCGAAAAACCTACTTTTTCATCAAAAACTACATGTTGCGATCGAAAAAGTGATATTTCATGTATACATTTGGATTGCCATAAAGTAGCTATGTCAGGAAAATGGATTAATTCAATTTTTTCGATTTTTCCGACAAGAATGGAAAACTGACGAATTTTCCGACAACATTTTCACAGGGGGGGGCCATGGCCCCCCTGGCCCCCCGGCCACGACGCCACTGGCTCCTTAGCCATATCTGATCATACTCCTTGAATATCGGAGAGGTAAACATTGTACTTATTGAGTTTAGTTGTGAATGTTAGGGACTGCCAAGATTGTTGTATTAATCCACCCATGAAAGAGCAACAGGACAGAGTTTTGTGCAGTCCCTCTTTGTAATACTGCAACAAAAGGTAGCATTAAAATTTTCAAAAGCTGCTCACCTTTTTCTTCAGTGTAAAGCTATGCTTGAAAGCTTCTATTGTTATTGAGACTTTTCTCGAATCCTTTGATAAAATTCTGCAACTACTCACCTATGGTCGTTAGCAATGAAGCAGCATACAAAACCCCTCCGCCAAAATTCCAGTTCGGATTATACGTCCTGTTTCCATTAATTTTGACTCCTTTCTGCACAGCAGCCTTGATTTCGTTTAAAAATTCTTCCAAGTCACTACTTGATAGCGTTGGGTGATTTTCCAGAAATTGTTTCTTCAGTTTATCGAATTTTATATTTGCATTTAGCTCTTGTTTCCATTCACTGTCACTGAGGACGATGCCACCAAAAGCAAGGTATATCACGTACGTCGATGCTAGGATGACAAATCGGAGATTACCTTGATAAATGTCTTGCTTATTTTGAGCCATTGTTTTTGCTTTGCTCGAAACTCAATCTACCTTTTACCAAAATTATACAGGGACTAAGGACTTCTGCTACCAAAAAATTTGTGAATGCTTGCCAGTTGTATGACTGCCTGCTTGATAAACTCATGAACTTGAAAATTTCTCTCGCAGACTCATCACTCAAAGCATTAGTGTCTCATAATTTCTTATATTTCTGACGACGCACGTTTTTGTTGCAATTTGAAAATTGTCCATTTCCTTTGAGCTATGCTTGTATTTCTTAGGTAACGAACAGTAGACAAGGTCTGCAGCACAGGATAGAATTTCAATGCATATGCCAAAACAATTCCAGCAGGAAATTGCAAAATTGTATTAACTTCAGAAGTACACTATAGGCTCGTACGAGCCTTTTGAAACAATATATGTTTAAAAAGCGCCCAAATCCTTGAAATTGTTTCCTCAAGGTGATGCTCTCTCTACAGACAGCTAATTTCAGCAGTGGATTATATGTGCAAGCTTTTGAAACAATATGTGCCTAAAAGCATCTAAATCCTTGAAATTGTTCCCTCGATTTTACGCTCTAAGCAGACAGAAATTCCTTTGATAGATATGCAGCAAAATTGCTAATTTCGAAAGTATATCTGTACAGCGTTCTTGAAACGGTACAAGCCTACAAAGATCTTATATCCACAAAATTATGATCCAGATCTCAAGCAGCTCTCAAAAATCAATGCTTTCACCAATATGTGATTCCTTTTGACAATCAGCTTCTCATTTTAAAATATTCAAAGCAAATCATCTTGACTCGAAAATCTCTTTTCGTTGTGATTTTTCTGCTGGAGTAGTCATCCATGTGCAAAAGGCATGATAACACAAACAAGAATAAGAATGCCACAAAGTAACAATTATGCTACCTTCCATATGGCAACGACAAATACAAATATCTTTCCAGGAGCAGCAATTGAGCTTTTTACGTTTCAACAATTCGTTAGCATGACATCAGGCAGTTTTTCATGTTTATGATAAATCTAAGCAAAGTCTGTTAGTACGTATACTTTAGCATGAAATTAGTCTTAGATTAGTCTAACAGAAAACATCTATTTAATAATTAATAACAGAAAATACCAGTAAGGCACAGGGTTGATCGCTATCAAAAGTACAATGATCACCGAACACAAACCTGCTTCATATCTATGTTAATGGTCCTATAGGGCGAGCCAAGTTAATTATAGGCGTTTGCCAGAATACGCACTTAGGGAAATCCTCCAAGATAGGTCATAGATTCACTATAGCTCTTTTTAAAGTAGAAATGCTAACTCAGATATGGAAATATATATAATCAAAATCGGTGGTATTAATATTATTCCAGACTAACAGTAACTCAGTTACTGTTAATTTAGTTGCAAGAGTTGCAGCTGTTTTACCACTGGAAAAGAACAGGAAGTTACAACCAATTCTTGCTAGAATTTTTCAAAGCATCCACATGCTTGAAAGTTAGGTTGTCAAAATTCTTTTCAAATGCAATTTGGTTTGCTCTGAAATCAACGAGAATCAAAAGAAACAATAGCTCATTCTCCTTTTACCACAAATGCCATTTAGAGGCCTCTGGTCTTAGCTTTTGCACAAACTCGTACTTCAAAAACTCGTAGCTCCATGTATGGAACGCCGTTTGCACAAAAATGACATAAACATAGTTTATGTTACATTACATTATTATGAAAGGAAGAAGATTCCCTGAGCTAACGATGCATCCCCTCTCCACAGGACACGTGCCACAATCATATGCAAGATGTGTTCAAGTGTGAGCGAAACGAGCGCTTTTACTTTCAAGTTAAAGAAGGTCCTCATAGCTTTCGGGGCAACAATTAGACTCGATATATACTTTATAGCTTTCTGCAATATGATGGGCGAGTCACAAAAACATATTTACTCTTTGAAAACAGTTACTACTGAATACGCTCTAACTGCTTAGATAGTGGCGGCAGTCTCGCGTTCCTTTGGCAATCAAAACAATCTTAGTTGTATTGTTTAAGATTTTCACATTGTTTCATTTGAAATAAATTAGATCCAGCTGGCTGAATTTAAAAGAAATCTTGATTGTTTTGATTGCCAAAGGAACGCAAGAAATGAAACATCCCATACCTCTTATGGGTATACATGCATGCAGGGCTATGAGGCAAATGGAGCAATTTTTCTAAATACTCAAACAATAGCTTCAATACAATGCAGATTATGAGCAAACGGGCTTTTCTTCCCAACATCCCTTTCAAATCCTATTGTTTAATAAATCTCGTACGCCTTTTCGGAAGAGTGATCCACCCCTCAGTTAGCCTGCGTGCAGCCTCAAACACCCCTCAGTATAATTGTTTGGATGCGGAAAAATGATTGATTAGATCGGTGATGTCACCTGTTAAAATGATACAAACAATGATTATAAACAAGCGTTCACAATTAGAGCAATATCGATTCAACTTTTGGCGAGTTTAATTTCCGTGTTCAAGTTTAATCTAACAAGCTGAATAAAGAATGATGAAAACATGCGCAGTTCGATTCAAAAGCACCTGTTTGCTCATCAGCATAATAATTTGATTAGCATAATCATTGGATTTGCAAAATCATTGTCTATTGTCTATTGTCTTATTTCTATTGTCCTTGCAATAGAAGCACCTCTGACAGGTGCAGTTCCCGGATCAAATTTCCCGATAAGAATTCTGATTGGACAAATTTTGAATAGATTTGCATAAAACCATATAACGGCATCAAAAGAACTTGAAGGAGTGGCCTTAAAACTGTCTTGTACACGACGAGAAGTTGAAAGCAGAAGAAGTACAACGGAAGGAAAAGCGACGCAGATTAAACTATGGCAGGCATTAAATTCCAAGCAATCTTCTGCATTACTTTGGTAGTATTACTGGCCTTGCATGTCTCTGCCAATAATAACACTACAACTGCAACAAGTGCACCAATAACAGTGACAACAAACGCAACACAACTGACGAATTCATCAGCACGGAATGTCACAGCTGCACCAGCTACAACAGCGAGCAAGAAGGTCCCAGGAAGCGCCATTGCTCATCAAAGTTATTTCAGTATTGCTGTTGGTAGTTTGTTGATGAGCTTCGTCATGAAAATGTTCGCAGCCTGAAACTACACACTATTTGCTTCCTAAACTTTGCTGATGATTTTTGAAGACATATTGATTTTTAAGGTGGATATCGTTTAATTGCACTTACAAATAGTGATGAACAAATCCGATGTTTACTGACTGAAAATGATTTAACTGAAGAAGGTTTGCTGGTTAGGTTTGCTGATTTCTTGGGGAAGAAGATGATTTAATCACTTAGATCAAGATGATTTAATCACTTAAATCAATATTCTGCACTCGAGAATTGTGGTGAACAAGATTTAGGCGTGGCAGCTAGAAAACTATGACTCTTAGAAAATGCTTTTACTTCGTAATCAAAGAACTGCTGCTGCTTTTAAGTTTGCCAATAGCATTGGAAACAAGAAGGCATATAAAGCTGGTTATCTTTTCCTTTATTCCTGCACTCGTGAATTGTCCCAAAGAAGAAGTTTTTTTCACAGACTACAGCAGAGTTTCTGGAAATTACATGAAGCATTTTAGAGTATCGCAGGTTGTTGACACGCATGTGAACTCATTTCGATTACTCAGCTGAAGTCTCTTTGCATGCTTAAATGATTGATTTAAAATATTTATGATCTGTGCATACATGACGCTTCACGTATTTTTTTAAGAAACCGCTTGTAAGAAACGGTAGGCTCAATCTTTCGAAAGTAAAGAAACAACCCTCCTTGAATTTAAAAAGCTAAAACACTTTTGTAATTTGCCGTTTTAACGCACTCAAATCTGTACAGTTATAGCAACTGTTTTGGATTATTTTGAGTGCGAATTATATCATTTATTTACTTTGAGATCTTGTTTACTAGAGTAATTTGGGAACCGGTTGGGAACCCTTTAGACAAAACAAAGTTAGCTTTACATTTCCACGTAAAAAGGAACACGTAAAAAACTTTTGGTAGCAAAATGGCCCAAAAATTTAAGAAACTGCCTACCAGCCCCTGACCTTAGTTTCTTATAAAAAAATATACGTGTATTAAATGCAAAATACTATATAGAACAATATCAGGGACATTAGATTATTACAAATGTACTGATTTCTTGTGAAATCTGAGGCTGTCAGCAATTAAGCTGGGCATTCACTGAGCGTGCAGTAGCCAATGATTAATCCTGTTGGTTCTAGCTTTGAATTAGTTCAGTGGTGTAACGGATTTAAAACGGAAACAAATCACGTTGAATATGACTTAAAAACCTGAAGGTAAACTGGAGTTTTACACAACTTCAGTATTGAAACCATCGGCGTAGGGGAAGATAAAATTTGGGGGGGGGCTGCCCGACAAAAAATCCATTGTTTGAGAAAATTTTTCCCGACTTGAGGCGGATTTCTGCCCGATTATGGCTGATTTTTGCAAATTTTTCTGACATTGGGGGGCTGCAGCCCCCCCTAGCCCCCTATCTCCTACGCCTATGATTGAAACTGCTTTTCGCTCACTAGATCAGCTCAAAAGTCGCTGTCTTTCTGTCATTAGAGGGTAGGGCGTTGTCAATACTGTCAAACTTCAACATATTCAGCCCATATTCGAGCAAAATAATACATAACAATGACAGTTGTTAACTAAAACAATGGAGCATGTAAAGAAAACGATAGAAAAATTCGGGCAATTTCCAAACCATGATGATAAGCTCCCCTAAAGCTAGTTTCTCGCCACGCCCCTGGTTTTTAACTCATAGATAACACACTCCCCCAAAAGCTGGTTCCTCGCCACCCCCTTGTTCTTAACTCATAAATAACACACTCCCCTAAGAGCTGGTTCCTTGTCATTCCCTTGGTTCTTAATTCATAGATAACACACTATGCCAAAAGGAACTTTCTCACCAAGCCCCTGGTTTTTTACTGGTTTTTAACTCATACATAACACACTCCCCCAAAAGCTGGTTCCCCGTTACGCCACTGGATAAATTAATAGTTAGCAAAACTCAACAATTGTAACAGTTAACCCTGATATAGAATAGAAAATGAATGCGTATCACGTAACTTTGTGCAGTACACATCTGTGTGTAACTTTATTTTAATTCGTTCGCGATCATCGATTAATCATATCGTTATATCGATTAAACATATCGTTAACTGTTCGCGATCATCGATCATCCAGCTCCAATCGCTGCAAATCACTAGATGAATCAGGATGTAATCACATAATGTAATTGAACTTAACACGTTTCTTCCTAGGTACCTCAAAATCTTGTAAGTTGTAAAGAGAATGCATTCACGTAAAAAGCACGGAAAGGAACAGATAAATTTCTCTGAGTATTTCTGAAGACCTTTTTGTCGATTCACGATCCGTGGCAGATGCCAAGACGATATTTTTAGCATATTGCAAAATTTCAACATAAAAATCAAAATATGATTATCATTTTTGACTTCCAGTTCATCACATTTCGTCTTGACGGTCTTGACTAGAATATTAACGGCAGAATATATGGAAACTTGTCGGAGATTGTGCAACGAGCAAACGAGCACCAATAGGAAACATTTCAAGGCGAGTTGTGTATCACTCTTCCGAAAAGGCGTACGAGATTTTTTTAAACAATAGGATTTTTAGGGATTTTTTACAGATTTTTCTTGAAAACAAAAGGATTTTTGCCAAAGGTGTACGAGATATGCCCCTCGATTCAAGGTTCCAAAGATACAGTAAAAACCCGCACATAAGAACCTTCCTCGAATAAAAACCTGCAGCCTGAAATCATCAATATTTAGTCCTTTATGTAAGAGCCTCTTCATCTTGGTTTTTCAAAGGTTCTCATTTTGAAAAACAACTGCATTGAACTAGCTTCAGCTGTGACAATCCATAGCATCGATTTGATTATTGTGAAAAATAAAAGATGTTTATTCCTCACTCATCTAATAGGCCTAAACAAGTCTGATTCAACCACGATGCTAGTGTAACATCCTCTATCGCAGTATTTTGATTTTAAACGAAGATGATTCAAAGACGGAAAACAAATTATTGGAAAAAACTTCTCGAAAAAAGTTTAAGAATCTGATTCAAGAACCTGCATTTCATGAATGTTATCCATTATAAAAAAACCAAAATATCTTGATTTGAAGAATATCGGTTTTATTTGAGAGAGTTTTACTATACTGTAAATAAGACAGATCTGGGATCAAACGACATTTTATGAGCACACTTGTTTACTTGGAAGAAAAAAGGCATCTTCATTTCAGGAACAAAGACAGATTTTGTAAGACAATATCATGAGTTGCTTTTGATTGACACCTGAATTCAAAGCGATTAGCGATTGCAGACAAAGGAAATTCTCTCAACCAGTAATTCAAAACAAGCAAAGCCGCAAAAGTTTCTCTGAAACCCGGGTAGCTAGCTCGCTCGCTGTGCATTCCAGAAATTGTTTTCAAGAGCAAACATGAGCATATATCAAAAGAAGAAGGATATATCTGCACATCTACCTCGGGCATTTTATTTCTTTGGTTCAAAAGCCGATTGGGAGGCGATTCAATTCTCTTATTTTTTTGGGTGTTATCAAAATACTTATTGCTCAGCTTTAGGTGGGTCAGAAAAAGCACACACTGCTTGAAAGACTGTTGTTCCATTAATATCTTGGCAATAACATCAGAAAAGTGTATTGTTTAATAGCCGACATGCTCCATTACATTTAGAAATTTACCTGGCTTGAATCGGCATTTCTTTCCAAGGATACGGGAGATTTTCCTGAGGAAGCCACTTTCCAAAATCTTGCAAAAATGATCAAATTTCGTCGCTTTGTCTGCTTCAGAAAGATGACAATTACATGGGTTATAACGCTTCATCCTCTTGGGAGAAGGGGAGAACTGAATGCCTCGGAATAAATTTTTAATGCTGATATAGGAATAATATTATGACTTTTTTCCGACAGGATAGCTTTAGCTAAGCGTATTCAAGTCATGGTTGTAAAGCAGAAATTTTCAGGAGATTTAATCCTGATTTTAGGCCGTTTTCGCCGTTTCTTGAAGGGATCTTCTCATGAAAATTATATCATCTCATGACTTCAAAACGGAGAGGCCAATTCAAGTAATACTCTTTTCACACTGCCACAGTTAAACCAGCTTTATCTAAACCATGTTAAATTTTAACAAATCAAATGCATTTGACTTGTTGGATTGACAAATTAGAACGCAACATACCATAACCTGGATTACTTTAAGCTGGTTCAACTTGCCAGTGTGAATAAAGTATAAGATGAATTCAAAAATTCATTTGAACATATGGGCTACTAGGCAAAAAATTTACCAAACAATTGCTGTAATATTCAGGGAAGAACAGCAATTCAAACAATGGACGTTTCTATGAATCACCCGGTGGTTTTAATAGATGTTCACGCAAGTCCTTAGAATTGCGAAATGCATGCTTCGGTTCTGTTTAGGCACCTGCAGACATATTCCAAGGCTTTATGAATGGTAAATGGAAATGCCATTAAGTTTACTTTGGAGCAATAAGAAAAACACCTTGTTTCCAAATTCATAATTGAAAACTCCATTGGATTGCAGGTTTCGAATTGAAAACGGCTTTATAAGAATGTTCACAGCTGGAAAGTCATAATGATGCTGATAATTTTTTATAAATTGTTAATTGATTGATTCATCAGTGGATGTTGCTGTCGATCAATGAGTCAGTCAAGCAAGTGATCGATCGATCTTTCGATGGTATACTAGAAGGATGGATGGATGTCTTGATTGATTGATTCATCAGTGGACGTTGCTGTCAATCAATGAGTCAGTCAAGCGAGTGAATGATCGATCAATCTTTCGATGGTATACTAGAAGAATGGATGTATTGATTGATTGATTCATCAGTGGACGTTGCTGCCTAGACCTTTTAGCTATTCTACAAAAGAGCCTGGATCGAGCGTTATTTTTATACGCGAGGCTCGATAGAATGGTGTTAAGAGCTTCTATCACTATTGTGCAAACTCGAAAATTCTACAAAGTGCACTTTGTAGAATTTTCGAATATGCACAATATTGATAGAAGCTCTAACGCCACTCTATCGATTCTCGTGTATAAAAATAACGCTCGCTCCAGGCTCTTTTGTAGAATAGCTAAAAGGTCTATTAATGAGTCAGTCAAGCGAGCGAGTGATCGATCGATCTTTTGATTGTATACCATATGGATGGATGGATAGATGTATTGATTGATTGATTGACTGATCCATCAGTGGACGTTGTTGTCAATTAATGAGTCAGTCAAGCGAGCAATCGATCAATCTTTTGATGGATTGATGTATTGATTGATTGATTGATTGATTCATCAGTGGACACAAGTAATAAAGTCAGAGCTCAACACAAAGGATCTCCTCCTTGTGAACCTGTATATTTAGAATAAAGGAGAGCTGATCGTGCTCACTTTCTACGGTCGTAGAAAGCAGCCATCCAATTCTCTTATTCTTTGTATTGTATTTTTAACACCCAATCAGAGGCGTGACAGATTGCCTTTAACTCAGAATCAAATCATACATATAGACATTATTTATTTGATCAAACAGGTTAAAATTTACGTGTCAGCTGAAGCTGATGTGGATCCAAAATCCCTCACCCATAACAACGCATTATTTTCATGGAAATGCTCTAGCCTACTATCAATTTCAAAAAATTTCAAGCATTAGATTTGTTTACTGACAATCGTTCATTCGTTTTATTATGAAAATGTTTCATTGAAAATTGTTCCTCGCCTATTGTAAAACTATTTCCATTTGCTAGTGGCAAAAAAAATATTTACCAGAATTGACGCTCTGTTTAGAATTAGCTTTAATCATTTTCATTATCTTGAGTACAGTCTACATAAAAGATTTCCTGCTCCAAATAATATTCTGGCCCAGGGGGGGTACTCCCTAACTTTCAATACGGGGGGTCCATGCCACTTTTTCTTTGCTGACTCCTAAATATTAAGCCTAATGATTTGGGGACCCCAAATATTGAGTCTAATGTTTTGGAGACCCCAAATATTGTTATCTATTTCTGGGGCCCCTTACATGTTTTTGAATGATTTCAATTTGAGCCTCTTGATTTTTCTCAGTTTTTGAATAATACCAAAGCATTTATTTCGTGATTCGCAACTTCAGGGCCAAATTGCAGGATTCTTCCTTTCCTCAGATTTGTTGACCCCAAATATTCAATTGTTGTCCATGTTGTAATTCACAGACCCCAAATATTGATTTGATGTAAAATTTCGGACCCCAAATATTGGCACGGACCCCCCCGTACTAAAAGTCAATGAGTACCCCCCCCCCCCCCCCTGGGCATTCTGGCAGGTGCTAGACAAGGATGAAGAGTACAGAGTTCAAAAGCGGAGGTCCACGCATGCTCTTCTTCCTCTTCTACCGGGAAGTTCTACTAGACTTATGACGATGAGTCCCTTGTTAAAGAGCACAGGGAAGCAAGAAGCTCATCGTCATAAGTCTAAAGTTCTGCCATGGGTAGTTAGACACTGCTGGTGTGCTCCTATGGAGGAGCGCTGGATAATATGTATCTGTGGAGGAAATATTGTTTAGTACTGCGGCGGAGATATCGAAGAACGAAAATATAAAAATGGATTATTCTGTATTCTTCTCTCTTTCTTCTCTCTTCGTTCTTTCGATATCTCCTCCGCAGTACTAAACAATATTTCCTCCGCAGATACATCTTATCCAGCGCTCCTCCATAGAAGCACACCAGCAGTGTCTAACTACCCATGGTTCTGCCAGGAGAGTAGAAAAAGTTAAAACGATTGGCGGGTTTTGGAATGAAAATTACGTGGCCTATATTCAAAACTTAAATGCTAATCTATCAGTCAAAGGCCAGTTTAGACTTGAAAACTTTATTTAGTAAAATCACTTAGCTCAAGACTTAGAAATTAGGAAAATGCTGGTAGGGTTTGTGTGGGAACGAGAATTCCACGCTCGATTCAGGTCCATGTTTTACTTGCCATTTAAACTCAATATCAATTCAATATCAATTCAATTCATCAAATCAAGTCATCAATTCAATTCAATCAATTCGGGTCGGTCGGGTGTGCGATTTGTTGTGGCCTGCCGGGCGTGCGTGGTCTATTTTGGCGCACCCGGTATTAGTTTTTATCTTGATATTGTAAGTTGCTTTTTTCTTTCTTTTAACAGGGCAGTTTGTAAATCAATTTTTGTATTATACGTTGAATACTTACCCTGTATAAATATTATAAAATGAAATGAAATGAAATTCAACTGTTTCAGAAATAGAATATCGTTCCCAGATCAACCCCTTACCAGCATTTTCTGGGTCTAAAAGATGAGTGAGTCTATCAAAAAAATAATTTACACATAAGTTATCTTGGATTGATGGATCAAAATTTCAGCTTAAATATTGGCCCCTTATTTTTTATTCCACAGCCTGCCAAACGTGTTAAATTTTCTTGACTCACCCGGTATTTATTTTAATTTAGGAAATCCTCAGAATATTTTTACCATACTTTCATTTTCAAAACGAATGAGTGTACCTTGCTCTGATCTTTCTGCCATTATGTCAAAAAATGTAGTGTTTGAAACATCCTACTGCGACAATCTTTTCGTGGATGTTCTCTTTGAGAAAAACTAATTCGTGATCTTTTCAGCTGTATCCTTTCACAAGCTGTTAAAATTTTCGAAGCTGCGACCTGAAATTGCAAAAATAGATTCCTTGACAAGTTTACCGGAATTTTATTAAAGGAAACGCATTTAAATGATTGCTTCGGAGGAGTCTCATCTCAAACCATTCTAAATTCACTACGCATGTATGTCATGAAATAAAAACTTCAACGAAAATGTGGATAGGCTACCTGTTCTTTAAAATCAGCTCAATACGCGTATTTTTTATAAGAACGAAGAATTTGAGCCAGTACTGAAAGTTTCCTAAAATTATCAGATCTTAGGCACTCAGAGTTTCTTTAAAGTTTCTTAAAGGCTGCATAACAAGCTTCATGTTCACCACCTGTGACTTCATGAATATTTAAAAAAAAGCTTTTTTAAAGCTTTTCCAATGTTTAGACATAACTCAAGTCCCTTCCGACAACTCGAATACCTTCCGAGCAATATTACCTAGATTTTAAATAAATTCAACCACACCCAGTGATGCGGATCTTATCTAGATCTAGCTTAGATCTTTACATTTTGTGTAGGAGGAAACAAGTGAAAAGGAAGAAAGATATGCTGAGGATTTCCTTTATTAAAATGAATAGTGATATCTTTCACTCACACTATGAGACGTATTCTGTATTAATTATCAATGCCCCTTAGAGCGCAAGAAGAAAGAGGGTCGGGCTTTACTGTATGTGTGTCAATGTCTACTGGTTGTTGTATGATTCTTGATTCAGTTTTCAAGCGAGCTCTTTTGCATGAAGTCGTCAATACAAACAAAGAATTCATTTTCTTTCTTCCTTGGTATCATATCTGTCGGGAAAGGTGGTAACGCCTGTTATACACATACCGTGTGACCTGGAAGGGAGCGGGCAGACGGAGATTTTAATCAAATGGAAGGAGCGGACCGACTGACTAACAGAGAGAGAAAATTGGCTTGAAAATTTGTATATTGTAGCATGGGCATCAGATCTTTAACGATGATCGCACAAGTGGTAACTACATCTTGTTTTTAATTCAATGGCTTGGAAGGAACTTCAAAACTTCAGGTATCTTGCTATTATTTTTATACGCAATTTCTAAATTTTCATCATTTTCAGATCATAACTTTTTCCCAGTTTTTCGTGTTTCAATTAGCAAGGATGAATTTGTGAAACAAAGGATACAGTTCTCTTTTTATATATATGAATTCTCCTAAAATTACATTCTATTAACAAACATTAACATTACGAGACAATAGCGAAAGGAGCATGAAAATACATTGCAACCCTGCAATGGATACAGTTCTGTTTAAGACAAAGCGATTTGACAGCCTCAAAAATGGGTTCCACATTTTCAACATTGTTAATTTTGATTTTATTGAGTGCACTCATAGGTGTGAAATCTTTCCTTCAGAAAGGCAAATTGTTTTGCCTTTTTGGAAACCTGAATCCCTTGTTTCACACAATGTGCCCTTGCTGTTTCAGTTAACAAGGACAGATTTTGTAACACAATAGCATCAGTTGCTTTACTTAACACCTCAATTCAAAGCGATTAGCCACTGCAGACAAAGGAAATTCTCTCAATCAGCAATTCAAAACAAACAAAGTCGCAAAAGTTGCCCCGAAACCAGTAGGGCAAACTCTCGCCTTGTGCACGCGAAAGGTGGTTTTTAAGAAAAGTTATGTGCTTATAACGAAAGAAGAAGGGTAAATCTAAAGATCTGCCTGGCGGACTTTGTTTATTTGATTCAGAAACCGAGCAGAAGTATTTGATACTTTAGCAAACCAATGCCCTTTCTCGTTTTAGAGATGGCTGATTTAATATGTGCTGAGAAAGAAAAGCTTTGTGTCAAGGATTATACCTAAATATTTATGTTCGTTCTCTTTTTTTACGGGTATCTTTTCTTTGAAATTAGTAATTCGACAGCTTGCTTTTGTGGATCGGGATCGACTGACATCCTCCAATCATGGGCCTATTTGCTTATCAACTCCAGGTCATGGTTCATGTCATCGGCAGCTGCGTTAGGTTCTTTGACCACCGTAAACAAGGACGTATCATCGACAAAAAGCTTAACATGACATTTCAAGTCAGCAGTAAGGTCATTAATATACGCAAGGAAGAACAATGGATCCAAAATAGAGCCCTGAGGCACTCCTGCTAAAACATCTCCCCAATTAGAGCTCTGTCCGTACAGAGCAGTACATTGTTTTCGATCCTTGAGAAAACTTTCGACAAGAGAAAGAAACTTTCCTGAAACACCGCATAGTTTTAGTTTATAAATGAGACCAAGATGCCATTCCCTATCAAATGCTTTAGAACTATCAAGGTATACAGAACGAGCATAGGTTCCAAATCTTTAACTCGGCGTAAAAAGGTGGGTGTAAAATTCAATGACCTATTCCTTCTGATTGAATGGCTTGAAAGAGACTTTAGTTACTTATCTATAATTCTACCGTTGGACTTTCCAGAAATTTTCAATATTTTTCAAAATTACAGCGTATCTTACATTTCAACTGATTTGAGGATATGACGTCATCAAATTTCTAAATCATAAACCAGATGAGTGACAGACTTTTGCTTGATACCATATTGTAGGCATTCATAAACTATGGTTTTCTTCGAAATTATTTCATGTTGCGTCAAACAGTTTAGAAAATACGATGGTTTTAAGTTTTTTTGAAAATTTTTCTTGAATTCTTGAAAAAGAAGAAAATCACTCTAAATCGAAAAAACCGAAGATTTCCAAAAAGTCCAACGGTAGAATTATAGAGAAATAGCTAAAGTTTCTTTGAAGTCATTCAGTTCAAAGAAATAGGGCACTCAATTTTACACCAGCCTTTTTAAAGATCTGAAACCTATGCTTACAGAACGAACATCAAGAGTAGGATTACAGTCAAATGCTTTGAAAATTGTATGCGTTATGGAACTTAATTGGTTGACTGTTGAGTCACCAAGACAAAATGTTCAACAAAATTAAAAACGCTGTAATTCCGAAAATAATAGAAAATAATCAAAATATCATCTATGGCTGGGAAAATAATTTGGCATTTGATCTACTTCTTGTTAAACAAGAAATTTCAAGATCAGCCATGTAATCAAACTTTGGTGACTCACCAAGAGATTTTAGACCCTTTTTATTCGTTTTGGCAATGTTAAGCCTGGATCGCTGATGCTGTAAGGCAATAATAGGCGTTGAATTGCGATTTCATGAAAACCAGGCTTTAGTATCAACCTTATATTTGATTTTAAGTTTACAAATAGCAAGTGATGACGTCGAATTCTAACAGCCAACTGGGACAAAAATGAAAGTAAAGAAAAATAGAAAAGTAACGTTATTGGGCTTATTGCCCTTGTGATAAGAACATGTTAGTTTATGAAACTGAAACAGGTTCTCATTACAAGGTGCATAATTCAGGAAAAGCAGCACAGGGCTCAAATCTTTCAAATCTTTAAAACGGCGGGTGAAAAATTCTATGACATTTTGCTTTGAATTGAATGGCTTGAAAGGAACTTATGGTACTTTGCTGTAAATCTTTCGTGAATATTTGTTGATATCTTGATTTCTTTCAAAATGGCGGCAATTTAATTATTTTTGAAAAAATTTATGGAAAATTTTGGAAAAATTAAAATCCTCGTGAATACTAAACCAATAGAGGACAAATAATATGACTTTCAAGGAAACCATAGTTTATGAAGTTCTACAACATGGTGGCAAGCAGAAATCTGTAGCTTTCTGGTTTAGGATTTAGAAATTTGATGACGTCATAGCCTCGAATTTAATAAATGCCGCCATTTTGAAACTAATCAAGATATCAAAAAATTTCCACGGCAGATTTACATCAAAGTACCATAATTTCCTTTCAAGCCATTCAATCCAAAGAAAATAGGAACATAATTTTACACCGACCTTTTTAAAGATTTGAGCCCTATGTTAGGAAAAACAGCCTGCATGTTCTTATTGTTGTTGGTTCTTGTATGCGGGAATCTACTTTACATGTTTCTAACTCGTAAAGTATACGAAACTCAAAGTCCCCGATCAGCTAAAATTACACAACTACGAAATCATAAACCACGAAAATCTGACGGACCTGGTAAAGAATCTATTTATATTCTGATCACTGATTGGTCTTGAAGCGAATAGTTGTCCCCCGTCCGCGAATTGCAATCCAATTTTGACCTTGTTTACATAGTAAATAAGTGTTGGCTGTTCGCATTAATTTAGTTGAAAAAACAGGTAAACTGGCTAGCAACAATTATAGGACATTTTCGCAAAATAGCAAAACGAATGAATATCAACGTGAGCAAAGATGAAAGATGGTGAATGGTATAACGTATGTTTGTTAGTTTCTTTTCTTCTTTGACAAGAAATGGTATCGCATATCTCAAACTCTAGCGTCTACAAGTTATCTCCTCTCCATCCTTATCTATGGCTGAGACCGGATAACGAATGATAATATTGTTTGAAACAGTTATTGTCATACTCAAGTTATGTTGATAACATAGAAACAGGCTGGAGTTTCGTTTCTTTTATTACAAGAAAAGATGGGGCATATCTCAATTCCAGGCGTCTGGCGTCAAGTTTTTCCATCAGTAAACTTATCTATGATGAACTTTGAACAGTTATTGTTGCATTATCACAGTCGTATGTTGATAACATAGAGCCAAATTTCGTTCCTTGTCAGACAAGAAAAGATGTGGCATATCTCTTCCTGGCGTCTGGCGTCAAGTTGTTTCCATAGATAAATTTATCTGTGATGAGATATGAAACAGTTGTCATGTTGATAACAGAGCTGGTGAGTAAAAATCAATCTCCATTTGAAGGGCCACAGCTCCCTGGATATCAAAGCAATGATGTTGGCAAATAACTCATTCAATCTGGACATATTCAAATCCATTTTAAAATTTACTTAACCGAAATCAGCCAGTCCGTTCTGAAAATATGAGAGATTTTTTCGAGAAAGCCCTTCCAAGAACCTTCAAAACAGGCCTGAAAATATGAGAGATTTTCTCGAGAAAGCCCTTCCAAGAACCTTCAAAACAGGCCTGAAAATATGAGAGATTTTCTCGAGAAAGCCCTTCCAAGAACCTTCAAAACAGGCCTGAAAATATGAGAGATTTTCTCGAGAAAGCCCTTCCAAGAACCTTCAAAACAGGTCTAAAGTGATGACCAAGTTTTCCTAATATTCCTTCCTTAAAGCAATGACTTCAACACATTTCAGCAAATGTTATCCTCTTCGGAGGATGAAATCGCCTGGAATGAACAAGAACAGATAATGTTACAATGGGACTCGCTACTTTTCATTGACATCTAGATACAAAGCAATTTGTGATTGCAGACAAAGGGAATCCCATGCTCGGTTTGGTCAAGATATAAGCAAAAACAAAGCAAGCCGCAAAAATTGCCCTGAAACGTGGGTCGCTTGCTCGTTGTGCATTCCAGAAAAGGTTTTAAAGAGCAAATATTAGCACATATCGAAAGAACAAGGATATATCTAAACTTCTGCTAAACTTCTGCAGAAGTGAGATGCTTTTGTTGACACCTGAATTCAAAGAAATTAGTGGCTGCAGACAAAGGAAATTCTCTCAACCAGAAATTCAAAACAAGCAAAGCCGCAAAAGTTTCTCTGAAACCCAGGTAGCTAGCTCGCTCATTGTGCATTCCAGAAATTGATCTGAAGAGCAAAGATGAGCATTTATCGAAAGAAGAAGGATATATCTACAGACCTACCTCGGGCATTTTAGTTCTTTGGCTGAGAAGCTGGGCAGCAAGTGTTTTGATTACACCTAAAGAATTGAATCGTCTCCCAATAAGCTTTTGAACCAACTAAATTAAGTGTCCGTGGCAGATGTGTAGATATATCCTTCTTCTTTGGATTTATGCTAGTGTTTGCTCTTAAAAACAATTTCTGGAATGCACAACGAGCGAGCTAGCTACCTGGGTTCAGAGAAACTTTTGCGGCTTTGCTTGTTTTGAATTTCTGGTCGAGAGAACTTCCTTTGTCTGCGATCGCTAAACGCTTTGAATTGCGGTGTCAATCAAAATGAACTCATGCTATTGTCTGACGAAATCTGTCTTTGTTAGATTGGATTGCTACTAAATCTGATCAAGAATTTAAGGCTTATTTCGGGGGATTTTGAGATAAAATTTTTCCACAAAATTGTTTCTAACTTAGGAACGATGTGACCAATTTTGTGAGTCTGGTACCCAGGGTACCAATTTTGATAAATTAAAACTATATGTTCAAGTTGGCACGTGAGCTGAACAAATATCAGTTTGTGAGTATCTAATGACTTTTTTGAAGCTACAGGCTTGTTACTTCCTCGTGACTCATTGGTTCCTCGTTACTCATTGACATGCATGCACTGATTGGCATTTCATGGACAATACCTGTCCAGCGTAGGTTGTTTATGATTGGTTCTCTTAACTTTATGCAAAAATGCCAATTACGTGTACTTGCACACGCATGTCTGTATTGAAAGTGAAGCTAAAAGGTTCACATACCCTGAATAAAAGATTACGATTTATAGCAAACGTATTCAAATGAATCGAAACAGCTACTGAATTATTAAAAATGTTATGCTAAGAGTTTCTGCATAGAGATTTGTAGGTACCATGTGATACTGAGTAGCATAGCTTCCAAATCTTTAACTCCGTGTGAAAAGGTGGGTGTAAAATTCTGTGATCTATTTTTTCTGTTTGAGTGGCTTGGAACAAACTTTAGTTTCTTATCTGTAATTCTACCGTTCGACATTTCAGAAGTTCTGAATATTTTTCGAAATTTCAGCGTATGTTACATTTCAACTCATTTGAGGGTGTGACGTCATCAAATTTCTAAATCATAAACAAGACAAGTGACAGACTTTTACTTGATACCATACTGTAGATATCCATAAACTATGGTTTTATTCGAAATTATTTCATGTTGTTTCAAACAGTTTAGAAATTACAATGGTTTTAAGTTTTTTTGAAAATTTTTCTTGAATTCTTGAAAAAGTAGAAAAACACTCTAATTCTGAAAATATTGAAGATTTCAGAAAAGTCCAACGGTAGAATTATTGAGAAATAGCTAAAGTTTCTTTGAAGTCATTCAGTTCAAAGAAATAAGTAACTGAATTTTACACAAGCATTTTTAAAGATTTGGAGCCTATGCTAGACTGAGTGAGCCAAAGAGAAGTTTCGGTGTTTGCAATATCACTAAAACTCGAAAATTGAATTTAAGGGAATTTTAGCAAACCATAGATAAAAAAGACCTGCAAAGACAATAGGCTGTGACACGTGCCGAACAATATTTGGGTAACTAATCTACGTCAACAAAAAGTACTGATATCTGATGGATTAAAATTTGAGCGCAAATGGCTTGAGATAAGAAATCATTTTTCGAAATTTTTTGTTGTCTGATGAAACATCGTAATTACTTTAAAATTATACGAAATTTTTCTAAAGAAAAACATATGTAAAACTGTGAGCAAATTCTTTATCCGAAAATGCCAGATGAATCAGAAAAGGTATCAACTTTATGACAAATCGAAATACGAAAACCAGATTTTAAAAATTTGAAAATTACATCTCAATTGCTTTACTGAGGGATTACCTTGAGACAATTTTGAGAATTGATCAATTTATCAACTTTGAAAATTTAATCTTAATCTTTTCTTTCTATTTTTTCAGTAATTTATTCTAAGTGGGCTGAAAGTATTTCTAGCTATTCAAAGCTAATCTAAGCCCACTATGCATGCCATATCCAGGCTTGGGATCCCCAGT
The DNA here is from genome assembly GCA_039566865.1 of Aurelia coerulea. Taxonomy (NCBI): domain Eukaryota; kingdom Metazoa; phylum Cnidaria; class Scyphozoa; order Semaeostomeae; family Ulmaridae; genus Aurelia; species Aurelia coerulea. The sequence continues at coordinate 30,557,326 of CM076945.1, read as the reverse complement.
TTCAAGTCCCTTACGAAGGACGGCGAGGTGAGTTGCGAGGTCAGGCCTCCAAGAGGTCACACATCCGCAGTTTGACCTCACTCGACCGAGCTTAACTTCAGTCACCTCACAGAAACTGTATAAGCCGCTCGGCCACTCTCACCCCCCCCCCCCCCACATCTCAAATGAAGAAATATCAAAAACTAGCTTCTGTGGGCTTTGCCTGAAAACTTGAAGTGATTGGTTCAATGCGACACATCCTTTAACGATTAAGATGGTAAAATAAGGTTTTTCTCAGGTCAGGCATTGGTTTCTAATTATATGAAAACTGTTCAAGTTGTTATGCTTTTCCATCAATGATATGCATGAAGAAAAAGTCAAAGTCTACATAATAGTGATAAGGCAGCCTTTAGCTGTTTTTACAAATATCAAGATATAGGACTTTTGCCTAATTCCTAATTTTAGAAGAAAGTAATGCACCAAAAATTATGCGAAAAATCTCAAAAATAAAATTGAAGCCTCCGTAACTTGGTCTGAAAATTGATCCGCCGAAAGTTTCGCCTTTAAACTTCCGGGTCTGGTCCTACTGATCCTAGGTCTGGTTATTTCAAGGTGTTGTGGCGCAGTGGTGTAATCCTCTGACTTTGCAGCCAGAACAACCAAGCGGATTGGTTCAATCCCAGGCAGAGCCCTACCAATTGAGCGTCATGACAAGGGGTCGCGGACTCGATTAGGCCTATTCTATTTCTACTATCCCAGCTACGATCCCAGCGTTTGACACTAAAAACTGCAACTTCATCTATTCCGTTATGCCCCTTTTAAAGTACGGGATAATATTCAGCAGAAAGATTAGATATCGTTGTGGACAATTTAGTCAAATTCTGTTGACACCAACAAGCGGATTTCGGGTGACCAACGTACACACGGTAAATATTTCGACAGGTTACAATTAGCTAAGTACGTGCATGAACAAATTAGAAAGATTGTGCTAATATTAGGGAGTGAAATATTGATCTTTACAACTACAGTTAAAGCTTAGTTGACGTGGAATGCACATTTGCGATGAAGTGTGAGATTTGGAGAATTATGTCTGGTGTCATTACTCATATGCGAACATTGGTTGAAAATGGACAGAGAATGGACGGGAAATCGAAAGACAGAAAGAGCTGGTAATGATTAGCAGTAAGCAATTTTAGTAATTAGAGAGTGTCCTAAATGTTCGGCCCTTTTTTGACAGCGGAAGTGTCTATTACTGTTCATCATTTCAATACATTAGTTGCCTACGTCATGAGGCCTCGTTGTCAAATTATCAAACAGAAGCTTTAAAAATTCAATGGTCAAACCATTTCAGGTATGATTGACATATTGTTACACTTTTGGCATGAAAAGCATCGGCATATATCTAGATACATACCTACCTACCTTCTTACCTACTGTACCGACTTACCTACTTACCTAGAGCTCGTTCCTTCCTATACAGCAAATCAGCTCCATAACATAATGTGCTCATTCTTCGCACATAAAAGCTGAGAATTGGAACAATAACAGAGCTTGTCAAAATAAAAGGCCGTATGCTTCTGGTAAAATTCTCTGGAACCCAAGTAGCTAGCGCTCGTTGTGCATTCCAGAAATTGTTTTTATAAGCAAATATGAGCATAGATCAAATGAAAAAGGATACATCTGCCTCGGGCATTTAATTTGTTTGGTTCAAAAGTCGATTGTGGGGCGATTCAATTCTCTTACTTTTTTCGGTGTGATTAAAACACTTACTGCTCAGCTTCGGGACGAAAGAAATGAAATGCCCGGGGAAGATGCGTAGATATATTGTTCTTCTTTCGCTATATGCTCATGTTTGCTCTTAAAACAATTTATGGAATGCACAACGAGCACGCTAGCTACTTGGGTTTCAGAGAAACTTTTGCGGCTTTGTTTGTTTCGAATTTATTGTTGAGAGAATTTCCTTTGCTTGCAGTCGCTAATCGCTTTGAATTGATGGGTCAATAAAACGCACCTGTCGCTATTGTATTACAAAATTTGCACTTTTCAAGTTCGATAATCAAATTTTCGCGATTTTCAAACGGGAGTATTTGTTACTGAGACACCAGTTACTACGCTATTTCATTTATTCATTATATTGTCGTTAAATTTTGATGGTGCTACACTCACCAAACCCATACTTTTTGTTCCTGATGACTGTTTGCATAATTATAAGACACATAACGTTGAAGAAACCAAACGTCATTAACACCACACCATATAAATCCCGCCCTTTTTCATATAACTTAATAACGCAGTTTTATAAATATTGAATCATGAACAATTTTTTGTTTTTCAGAATTCTTCCGCAAACATACACGAAGAATGTATATACGAACTACCACAAATCAAATTAAGCAATAGCTGCGAACGTTTCAGTGAAAGATACACCGACAATTTTTGTTGCGGCGATTTTTCATTTGAATGACAGAAGAATTGATTTTGTTGATGAAGATAAACATGGTTGACTAAACGATATTTATGTGGTGTTAATCAATAGCAATGGAAAGCTCGACATCAAAGTTTGCAGGCAACGAAAACAGACAAAAGAATAAATTTCCAGGTGCTTAAAGGACGTGAAAATTGCAAAAGGCCTTCGGAGCAAAGTTTTCTTTGATTTTATTAAATAACAACGAAGAAGGGTTTCGTGGAAAATGCGAGTGCACGAAAGAATTTCCTACAATTCATATCACCAGTTTGCAAGCCTTCCTGCAGTAATATGAGAATTTAAAAGTGCTGTGTTGCATGAATGAACTGAATTGATGCAATTTCTTAATTTGATGATCAAGCTGATGTCATGATATCATTTGGCAATAACGAACAAGATTCATGATGCCTGATTATTGGGAATGATTCTCACATGATTGTATCAAGATCAAACGTGATCCAAGTTGATTTCAACTTGATTAATCATGACGCAACAGGATTCCATGAGCATGTAACGGATTTAAGACGATTTTAAAATCATTTGGAAGTGAATGATAATCTACAGTCAAACTTTGACGTTAGGCTAGAATCTTAACATCACTTTGGAAAAGTGACAACGACTTTTCTGCTGGATTGGACAAATTCTAGCTTCTCACTTAAAAGTGCCTTTCTCCACTCAGAACAAGTCCTGTACTCAATGAAAATCGAACGATAATGGCAAAGCCTACATATATTCGAAAAGCATACATTTGTTCGAGCTACTTAGTTCTAAAGAGGTTGCAACTCTACGTTTTTCTGTGTTCCTTTTGTTGTCAAATTTGCAATCTCCAAAGCTCAGTGAACAAGAACACAACACAGATGATATTTCCATCAAGCTCTGAAACTCATACAGGATGGTATTCCACATCAACTATCGATAGCAGCTTTGCGAAGATGATTTCTAGCTTTGTCACCAAATCAACATTACAAACATCATGGAACCAAAATACTCTTGATTCTGAAATATTTTCATCAGCTACAGTCCCGAGCATTGTGCTACACACAGAAACTAGTGCCTTGTCAACAATTTTACCACCTAACCAGGAAACTAGCAAAATTGGCAAAACAGCTTCGCAAGCATCATGGGACCAAACAACTGTGGATTCTAACATACTCTCATCAAGCCCAGTTCCCTCTGCTCAGTTACAAAGTGAAACAAGCAGTACTGTCTCAAAACATTTGCAAGTTGATCATATCTCCTACAGTTTGCAGATGAATGAAATAAACGCTTCTCCTACAGCAAATCTCACAACTGTGCAAACCAGTTTGAAATCGACTCAAATATTGTCACTTCGTGATGTGACACAGGCATCATCGATAGAACTTGGTCCTCTTAGCTTGGAAGAGACAATTATGGCAACGAGTCTTGAAACCACTCAACCATTGTCACTTAGTGATGTGACACAGGCATCATCGATCGAACATGGTCCTCTTAGCTCGGAAGAGACAATTATGTCAACGAGACTCGAAACCATTCAAACATTGTCACTTAGTGACGTGACACAATCATCATCTATCGAACATAGTCTTCTTAGTTCGGAGGAGACAACTGTGCCAAACAGCCTCATAGCTACTCAGTCATTGCCACTTACTGAAGTGACACAATTCTCAACGAACGAAGCTGGTCTTCGTAATTGGGAGGAGACAATTCTGACTCAAACAGAAACACTCAAACAACCGGCGAGTACTTTTTCCAAGACAATATCATCTCCTACAGGATATTCTTCGGTTATTACAGCATCAAGCTTCCAGGCAACACAAAGTACATTACTTGCAATGGCATCGCAGAGCTCATTTCGCAACGATAGCATTTCATATTTACAAGTGGCAATGACGAGTGACACAAAATATGAACAAACACAAGCTGAACACTTGAAGAAAACTGAATCACTGACGAAGGCTTTACTTGCATCTGAAAGTTCCAATGTGGTTGACACACAATCCGAAACAAATACGTTACTGGTCTCAACCAGTATTCACTTGCATCCTGATGAAATACTGTCGCCCGGAAGCAACATGCCGAGTAGTGCCTATTTCCTGGAGACAATGTCATTGCAAAGGGACACTGAGAGTTCAAATCTGTTTGGAACACAATCTTTGACCAATAAGTCACCGGTTTCAACCACTATCTACTTGCATGCTGATGAAATAACATCATCTAGAAACAACATACCAAGCAGCGCCTATTTCTTGGAGACAATGTCATCGCAAAGGGACACTGAGAGTTCCAATCTGTTTGGAACACAATCTTTGACCAATAAGTCACCGGTTTCAACCACTATCTACTTGCATGCTGATGAAATAACATCATCCGAAAACAACATACCGAGCAGCGCCTATTTCTTGGAGACAATGTCATCGCAAAGGGACACTGAGAGTTCCAATCTGTTTGGAACACAATCTTTGACCAATAAGTCACCGGTTTCAACCACTATCTACTTGCATGCTGATGAAATAACATCATCTAGAAACAACATGCCGAGTAGTGCCTATTTCCTGGAGACAATTTCATCGCAAAGGGACACTGAGAGTTCCAATCTGTTTGGAACACAATCTTTGACCAATAAGTCACCGGTTTCAACCACTATCTACTTGCATGCTGATGAAATAACATCATCTAGAAACAACATGCCGAGTAGTGCCTATTTCCTGGAGACAATTTCATCGCAAAGGGACACTGAGAGTTCAAATCTGTTTGGAACACAATCTTTGACCAATAAGTCACCGGTTTCAACCACTATCTACTTGCATGCTGATGAAATAACATCATCTAGAAACAACATGCCGAGTAGTGCCTATTTCCTGGAGACAATTTCATCGCAAAGGGACACTGAAAGTTCCAATCTGTTTGGAACACAATCTTTGACCAATAAGTCACCGGTTTCAACCACTATCTACTTGCATGCTGATGAAATAACATCATCTAGAAACAACATGCCGAGTAGTGCCTATTTCCTGGAGACAATTTCATCGCAAAGGGACACTGAGAGTTCAAATCTGTTTGGAACACAATCTTTGACCAATAAGTCACCGTTTTCAACCACTATCTACTTGCATGCTGATGAAATAACATCATCTAGAAACAACATGCCGAGTAGTGCCTATTTCCTGGAGACAATTTCATCGCAAAGGGACACTGACAGTTCCAATCTGTTTGGAACACAATCTTTGACCAATAAGTCACCGGTTTCAACCACTATCTACTTGCATGCTGATGAAATAACATCATCTAGAAACAACATGCCGAGTAGTGCCTATTTCCTGGAGACAATTTCATCGCAAAGGGACACTGAGAGTTCCAATCTGTTTGGAACACAATCTTTGACCAATAAGTCACCGGTTTCAACCACTATCTACTTGCATGCTGATGAAATAACATCATCCGAAAACAACATACCGAGCAGCGCCTATTTCTTGCAGACAATGTCATCCGAAAGGGACATAACACAGTCTACGAAAGACATTCAGGCGATTTCATCTCAGCCATGGACTTCCAACACTTCCATTGCAACCTCGTATGGACAAAGATTACAAAGCAGTGCTAGCTCTACCTATATTTCAGAGTCAATATCATCCCAAAGGGACACGGCATATTCAACGAAAGACATTCAGACGACTTCGTCTCTAACACTGAATATGAACACAATTATGGCAACCTTATCGGTGTCCGGTTCTTTATACTCTACCGAGGAAGCTCCATCTCAAATAAGCACAGTGACATCTGAAGTAAGTCTGTGGGCAACAGGAGTATCTCCAGAACAGTCAACTTCTCCTGATACTCCAGTGTCCAGTTTGAATCAAAATGCCCCTATACAGACAATCTTAACTCCTACCAAGTCATTTGGGATTGGAACCTCAAGGGATCTCACCTTATCCTCTCCACTCATCAATACGTCAGAACAGAGCCTTACAAGCTTGAGCACGTCAACATCAGCACAAATGACATCAACTGAGGGATATAAAACAAGCCGAGTGGAAGTAAAGACAACTCCAACAAAGCCTATTTCTACTGGGCAGGCATGGCTGAATACTTCCAGCAAAGTTTCTGAATTAACTACCAGCTCATCCAGAGACGTAAGCCTCACAAAAGCACCATCAATCTACGCGGAATCGACTGAAACACGGAAGACAACCCTAACGGAATCAAATTTTACACCAACACAGTCTCTTGCAGAAACATGGCTACAAACTGCCAGTGACATTTTTGGCTTCACTGCTAGCTCATACAAACTGCCAGTGACATTTTTGGCTTCACTGCTAGCTCATCCAGAGAAGTAAGCCTCTCGAAGGCACCGTCACTCTACATGGAATCAATTGAAACACAGAAGACAACCGTAACGGAATCAAATCTTACACCAACGCAGTCTCTTGCAGAAACATGGCTACAAACTGCCAGTGACATTTTTGGCTTCACTGCTAGCTCATCCAGAGACGTAAGCCTCTCGAAGGCACCGTCACTCTACATGGAATCAATTGAAACACAGAAGACAACCCTAACGGAATCAAATTTTACACCAACGCAGTCTCTTGCAGAAACATGGCTACAAACTGCCAGTGACGTTTTTGGCTTCACTGCTAGCTCATCCGGAGACGTAAGCCTCGCGCAGGCACCGTCACTCTACATGGAATCAATTGAAACACGGAAGACAACCGTAACGGAATCAAATCTTACACCAACGCAGTCTCTTGCAGAAACATGGCTGCAAACTGCCAGCAATGTTCCTGACTTCACTGCTAGCTCATCCAGAGACGTAAGCCTCGCGCAGGCACCGTCACTCTACATGGAATCAATTGAAACACGCAAGACAATCCTAACGGAATCAAATTTGACACCAACGCAGTCTCTTGCAGAAAAATGGCTGCCAACTGCCAGCAATGTTCCTGACTTCACTGCTAGCTCATCCGGAGATGTAAGCCTCACAAAGGCACCGTCAGTCTACGTGGAATCAATTGAAACACGGAAGACAACCGTAACGGAATCAAATTTTACACCAACGCAGTCTCTTGCAGAAACATGGCTACAAACTGCCAGTAACGTTTCTGACTTCACTGCTAGCTCATCCAGAGATACAAGCCTCACGAAAGCACCATCACTCCACATGGAATCAATTGAAACACAGAAGACAACCCTAACGGAATCAAATTTTACACCAACACAGTCTCTTGCAGAAACATGGCTACAAACTGCTAGTAACGTTTCTGACTTCACTGCTAGCTCATCCAGAGATACAAGCCTCACGAAAGCACCATCACTCCACATGGAATCAATTGAAACACAGAAGACAACCCTAACGGAATCAAATTTTACACCAACACAGTCTCTTGCAAAAACATGGCTACAAACTGCCAGTGACGTTTCTGACTTCACTGCTAGCTCATCCAGAGACGTAAGCCTCTCGAAGGCACCGTCAGTCTACGTGGAATCGATTGAAACACAGAAAACAACCCTAACAGAAACTACGTTGGCATTAATGAATTCCCTTGCAGCAGGGTCAACTGCCAGCAGCGTGCCTGATTCTACAACGGAGCCCCATAATATTCTACATTCAAAGGAGTCGTTGTCAACCCAAACGGTATTCACTGTAACACATCAAACGAGTTTAACGGAAACTCCAATGAAGTCTTTTGAAGTGATATCAACATCGTTACTCTCTGCCAGCAAAGTTTTTGAAGTAACTCTTGCATCAACTAGTCTCACAATTATGAAGGAATTTATTTCATCCCAAACAGAATCAACTGCAACAAATGAAGCGAATTTGATAGATACAGGTTTGACACAAACTACGCCTTTTGCTGTTGAATCGACACCGTTACCGACTGCCAGCAGAACTTCTGAATATGGTCTCAAAGGATCCAGCATCACAAATACAAAAGAAACAGATTCAGCTCAAACATATGAAGCTGGCATAACAGAAACGACGTTGACACCAACAAAGTCATTTGAAGTTGAATCAACAAGAGCACAGCCTGCCAGCGAAATTTCTGAATTAGTTCTAGCGACAACCAATCCCATAAGTTCGATGGAGACAATTTCAGACCAAACGGAATCAGCCGACATAAGTAAAATGGCTCCAACAGAAATAACTTTGGCACCAACGGAGTTGTTTGAACCTGGGTCGACATGGGAATACAATGAAAACAAAGCTTTTAACTCCACTTCCTTATCTTCAAGTATTGCAAGTTCAAAGGTGTCAATGTCCATCCAAACGAAATCAACAAAAGCAAACGAAATGGCGTTAACAGAAACAACTTTGACCACAACAAAATATTCTGGAGTTACATCGACATTGCTACATAATACCAGTGAAGTTTCTGAATTCACCCATACAAAAACCAGCATTATGGATTTAAAAGAGTTAGTTTCAACCCAACATGAATTAACTGAAATACAACAGACCAGTTCTACAAAATCAGACATCGCTCTGACAATATCTCACACGACTACCTCCATAACGACTAGATTACAGTCTGTCAGCAAAGTTTCTAAAGTGCCAACTAGCTTATCCAGCAGTATAAACTTGAAGGCGACAACGTCCTCCCAGATTGAATCATTTGAAACACAACAAACAAGTCTTACAAAAGAAAAAAGCACAACTTCAACAATGTCATATGTGACTGCTTCGAAATCCAGTTCGTCACAGAGTGACAGCAGAGTTCCTGAAGTACCAACTAGCTTATCGAGTAGCATAAAGTTGAAAGAGACGAAATCATCCCAAATTCAATCAATTGAAACGCAAGAGACAAGTCTTATAAAGGAGAGTATAAGTCCAACAATATCATTTGTGACTGCTTCGAAATCCACTTCGTTACAGAGTGACAGCAGAGTTTCTGAAGCACCAACTAGTTTATCCAGAAGAATAAACTTGAAGGAGACGAAATCATCCCAAACTGATTCAATTGAAACACAACAGACAAGTCTTACAAAGGAGAGCATAAGGCCAACAACGTCATTTGTGACAGCTTCGAAATCCACTTTGTTACAGTCTGAAAGCAGAGTTCCTGAAGTGCACACAAGCATACCGAGTAGCATGAATTTGAAGGAGACAGCATCAACCCAAAGGGGATCAACTGAAACACAACAGACAAGTCGCACGACACAATATATTACTTTGGAAGAGCAGAGTGTGTCTACAACAATGCCAAGATCTATAGAAACAAGTAAAGCAAGTAAAAAGTCTAGCAGTATGCGAACTTTGAAGGCATCTATTTCCACCTTGGTGGAAAGTAGACTTAGCACATCAGCATTAGAATCCACTCTAGAGTTAACCACAACTTCCTCTCGTATTCATACTGCAAAGACTAGTAGTCTTTCGACGACAAACACCAGAGAGAACATCATAGCGTCTACGACCAGGCAAGAAGAGTTGAGAACCAGCGTAAACGAAATAAAGCAATCGACTTTGGTTCCACAGCAAAGTACAGTCAGTGCCTTGCCATCACACACCAATGCTGAAGTGAAGAGTAGTATGTCTTCAAAAGTGTCACAATCTGCTGAAACACGTAGACTGAATAGTGTGTATAGCAGCAAGCCAACTGATAAAACTTTTCTTTCTACTTTGATCGACAGCAGATTCCGCACATCAATATCGAAATCGCAGCAGGATCCAAAAACGATTACTTCTCATATTCAAACTGAAAAACCAAGTAGTGCATCGTCAACAAACGCTGGCAAAACGATTACATCTAGTTTGTTAGGGTTGGGGTCTAGCGAGGTTGAAACAAAACAATCGACTTTGTCTCAGCAACAAAGTACTGTCAGTATTATGCCATCTTACACAAGTGTGGAAGTACAAAGTGTATTTGCAACCAGATCAAAATCTGCTGAATCGAGCACACCGACTCATATTTCTAGCAGCGAGCAAACTGAGAAGAAATATCTAACAACTTTGATGGAGAAAAGATTCAGCACATCGATATTGAAATCCCAGGAGGATCCAAGGACTATTCGAACTGAAAAACCGAGCAGCGTGTCATTAACAAACACTGTCAAAACATCTATAACTAGTTCGCTAGAGTTGGGGTCTCGCGAGATTGAAACGAAGCAATCGACTTTGGCTCAGCAACAACGCACCGTCAGTGTCCTGCCATCTTACACCAGCCTAGCAATCAAGAGCGTCTCTCAAACAACAACAAAGTCTGCTACACCAAGCAGACAAAGTCATACTTCTATCAGAAAGCAAGCTAATACGGCGAATCTTCCTACATCGATCGAGAGTAGAGTATTTACAACAGCATCGAAGTCTCAGCTGCAGTTGACGACCGCTTCCTCTTATATTCCTGCTGTAGAAAGTAGTAGGATTTTGACGAAGAACACAGGCACCTCTACGACCAATCAACAAGATTGGGGATCTAGCAAGATCGAAACAAAACAATCAACTTTGGGTAAAATACAAAGAAGTACAATCATTGTGTTACCATCTTCAATAATCGAGGAATTCAGCCCAACGTTATTAGCAGTGACGAGATCTGCATCCAATGCAACCACTTTGTTTGAAAAGGACATGCAATCTCTATCAAAACTGAACACGTCTAACAAAAGTACGGATAGGCTAACAGTAGTGCCACAAGGATCACCCTCTTCCCCATTCCTCTTGATTGACAAATCCAGCTATATCGGGGCTGATGCGAAAGGAAATTCTGAAATGTGGAGCCGACAGATTACAACTTCATTTAAGACCGAGGTAACATCATCCTTTGTGGCAGTTGGAACTCTGAAACCTGCAGTCAAAGGTAAATCAGATTTCTTTCTTTCGAATTGATCTTACGTGTAATGTAATTTACTTGAAAGCCAGGCGAGTTCACACCCTCTTCAACCACAGTGTCATCACAAGGGTTTGCAAACTGGATTAGGGATAAGCTGATTCTGTGAATCTAGTGCTTGGCACTAAAAGCTGCATCGAAACTAATATTAACAAGATTTTTGTACAGTGTGTTCACATATCTTAGAGCCTTAGAAGTCCTTAGGCTTTCAATACAATCACAAGGCATACTACCTTGAAGAGGATCGACTGAATATACAGTAGTCTTTATATTAAGAAAGGATTTGGAAAGAAAACAGGAACATTTAAGTTCAGAGATCGAGAGACATAGACAGTTGACCATTATATTAATTCGGTTGAAAGTATCTGAATATACCGTGTGTCCCAAAAAATAATTCCGTCTGAAAAGTCATGACCATTCATGGCATGACTGCTCTTTAAATTTCTTTTTTTGGCAAGTAGATTAAACTATTATCCCAGGTATAGCTGATCTTATGGCAAATTTAGTCCTTTATAAGGCTGCCTGATATTGAAGCATACTGCAAAAAGCTCTGATGATTACCAGATAAATTTCTATTTCTACATTACCCTTGTACCGGGTGAGCCAGAAAAAAGTTCCCATTTTCGAAAATTCGTAGCATCACAAGTACTTCATGGATTTTAATGATTCAAATTCTAGTTAAAAGCCAAAAGATCAAAGTATTTTTGTGATTTTTCTCGTCTTCTTACGAGCACTGCAAATATAGGTAAAGTCAACTTTACAAAAATTTCATGTTTTCAAAATGACTGAAAAAGGGCCTAAACACTTGATCAAATCGTTAGGACTCTCCTCGCACAGAACGATACACACGTGCGTTTCACCCCTCTCAGGAGTAATAAGACACAGATTCTCAAACAGATACTACAGATTTTCAATCCCATGAGAATAAATGTTCAGACGATATCTCTCACCCATGAGAAATTGCTTTTTCTCTGTTGTTCTGAGCGAGGAGTCCTTTATGATTTGATCATGTATTTTAGGCCTTTTTCAGTCCTTCTGCAACCACAAAGTTTTTCTATATTTGAATTTACCAATTTTTCCAATGCTTGTAACAAAGTGAGAAAAATCTCAAAAATACTTCGATCTTTTGGCTGTCAAGCAAATATTGGTTCATTCCAATCCATCCAGTACTCTTGATGCTATGAATTTTCAAAAGTGGGAACTTTTTCTGGCTCACCCGGTAGACTTTAAGAATAATGAACATTTCAAAATAACGGTTTTGCTTGCAGAGTATAGCTCAGAATAAAGCTTTTTAACCTGTCAATATTTCACAAGTCATCAAACAAACTAACCTCTAATCATATTACAGAACCTCTTCAAATAAACATCAACGTCGAGACTGAATTGACACTTGGCAGTATCGTTGAATTGGATGGTCGAGTTTACAGTCAGAATGAAGCGTTGAAGCTACTTGGCCAGCCATCCAGTAACATGAGAAAGAAAATGGAAACAGTATTAACAACATTGGTAGGTTAATGATATCAGTAGGGGTTGCCGGAGGGGGCACTGATTGGGGGCATAAATTAGGGAGTAAATCTATAAAGTGTACAGCAAAATAACTGCATAAAAGAAATAGGCCATTTTTGAAGGGAGGGACGTTTAGACAATTCCCTATCCTGAGTTCCAGAGCCTCCAAAAAATTCAAAAGGAAAATCAAAATTGGGACAAAACATGAACAGAAAAATCGGAAGAACGAGAGGAGAATTTTCTTTCTATCTTCGTCTTTTCTTTTTATCATCTTTCATGTTATTTTCTTGTTGGCTCTGGCATCGAAGCAATTTCCTTACTGTGGGTGAGTTAAGTTCAGTCGAATCTGAAGAAAAGCGGCAAATCTTCCTTTAAACTTTAGTTTACTTTGATAAAAAAAATCCCTCTTCAGCATTTGAAGAATTGATTTCCCCTTGCGTGTAAAGAAATAAAAGGCTGAATATCTAATCCATTTAATGGTCTTTTTAGGCAAGAGAAGCATCATTAACGAAGCAAGGTCTACGTGGAAAATTCCTTGGATGTAAGGACTTTGCATTCAGGTAATGTGAAACTAACTTCTGATATATTCACATAATTCCCTTGTACAAATTAAAGTTTGATTCAATTAAATCATTTTAGGTGGATGTCCTTTCAGCTTCATTCAACAAAACCGTGCACGCAATGGCTCTTTTAGCCCTATACTACGACCACACAAAATTGACTAAATCCCTTTTTGTCCTTTTTACATTACGAACGTTGTTGGCACTGCACGGCACGAAACTTTTGCTTGGACCAAAATTCATCCGGCTGAGAGAAATGGTACATGTACCAAAAATAAGGGCCCACCTCGAATAAAAGTAGCAAGGTAAACGATATGGGCTACGATGTTTGGCTCATATTTCACAGGTCCTAATTTAACGCTGGTCCTTTTAAAGGGTGGCACTTATTGGCGTTATTCTTTGGAAGTCCACGATCAAACTCTCATAGTCAACCCCCTAACGCCAACATTTTTTCCGCCGGAGGACAAAGAACGACGCCAATAAGGGCCGGTGGAAAAGAGCCAACAGGGTACAAGAAAACATTCATCAGCACCCGTACCGTACTAAAATACGTCTGTAGTGTAAATAAGACTGCTAAGATCAATAGTATTTCCAATTGCAACATATGGCTCTGAATGCTGGGCAATGAAAAAGAGTGATAGAGCTAGAATACAGTCATTTGAGCTGTGGGCATACATGAGACTGTTAAGAATCAGCTGGTCGGAAAAGAGATCAAAAAAAAGTGTTCTTGACGAGATCGGAGAAACTAAAGGACTTGTTAGCGAGATAGAGCAACAGAAACTTCAATTCATGGGACACAATGTGAGACACAGATGACTCACTGACAGGAATGGTATTTGGAAAAAGATCAAGAGGACGGCAGAAAACCAGAATGACAAATACAATCAAAGAGCAGCTAGGACTGACTATGACTGTGGCCATTACAACAGCCCAGGACAGAGAGAAATGGAAGAACATTGTGTATGCCGCCACAGCCGTTCGGGAAGCCGAATGTTCTGAACGATAGTAGTAGTAGTAGTAGTAGTAGTAGTGTAAATAGGCCTTAACAATTGCGACCGCAATTCTAAAATGGATTTTACCCTTTTCAGGAACGGCAGCATTATCGCTATATTCCGAATGATATTCGACGTAACTGCAGAAATTTCGAACTCATCAACAATAATCATTGCATTGAATGACACATTGGCAGCTGTCAATCATCGTGTCAGAAGAAATGGCGTTGCATTTTTCGTGGATCCGATGTCGATAAAAATAAAGGGTAAGTGTGAATTAAAAAACCCATAGCTAACTATGATCAAATTTTTGGCTCTGGCACCCGGGTAACTATGATCCTTCAACGCATAGGCGTAGGAGACCGGGTGGCTGGGGGGCTGCAACCCCCCCCCCACCGTCGGAAAATTTTGTAAAAATCAGCCATAATAGGGCAGAAATTTTATATCCCCCAAATTCTATCTCCCCCTACGCCGATGCTTCAACGGAATTAAGTGAAGCTTAGCTGGGGGACTTGGGCAATTCAAAGTGTTGAATGTAAAATGCTGCCATAGTCATGATGTCTCTTACAAAACCTCAGTACAAATATGTAGCTTTACTGTTCTAAAAAACTGGTTATTAGAAGGAATAATGTTGCATTACTGCAGAACAAACACTGAAAAGTACAAGTAATACTCATGCTGTAAGAGGACCGGTGTATACTAAATGTGTATACACCGTTCCCGTGACTGCAGTACACGCATATTTTCCCTTGACCTTAGAAAATGTTCTTGAAAGTCTCAAGATAAAAAGAACAATTTCTCTGTCTAAGAAAACTAGGGCAAGACTGGGACAGACAACAGTAACGTTGACCAGTATGCATTTTTTGGTACGTTGTGTTTTTCAGGGCAAGGTTCTAGGGCTAGGATTTTGAAAACATACTTAGGATTAGGCGGGCTGGGGTAGATTCCGTTGGCCAAGCAAAGGGTTCTTCGACAGCTAATTGGTTGCTAAAAGAAAATCCCACGAGTTCTGGAAGCACGAAAAGCCTTCATCTTATCCAGGTTAAAGAACACAAGGTTACGAGGGACTTGCATAATCATTTGCTGCTTCCGGTCATTTCAAATATGAATCCCTGTCAGAATTGGACAATGAATATCAAATAAAGTGGTGAGTTGGAACATGACTTTGGTTGGAATAAATGTACAGACTGTTGGAAAATTCTCTTCTTTAAAGGGTCTGTTTCATCCAGCATGCCTTGCACGTGCCGTCTCTTGGTTGGCCTTTGTTGTCACCATTTTCATGGCCCATATCAAAATGGCGACAACAAAGGTCAACCAAGAGACGCCACATGCAAGGCATGCTGGATGAAACAGACCCTTTAATTTCGCTCTGATCTTTCCTTTCAGATTTCGACGAGTGCAAACACAAAGCAGGAGCATTTTGCCACAGCAAAGCAACATGCCTCAATTTCCCGTCAAATTTCAGCTTTGGTTGCAGTTGTGGCCATGGATACGATGGGAATGGGACTGTATGTTCCGCTAAAGTCATCGACAATGGAACCTACGGTATGACATTTCTATAACTGACGAGCCTTTATATATTGCAGCATAGGTTCAAAATCTTTAAGACGGTTCATGTAAAATGCTATGCCCTATTTCTTTGAATTGAAAGACTTAAAAGAAACTTTAGCTATTTTGCCCTAGTTCTGCTGTTGGACCTTTCAGAAATCTTGAATAGTTTCCAAATAACAGCGTATTTTTAATATTCCAATGCATTTGGGAATGAACAGAAATATCGTCAAATTTCTAAATCGTAAACCAGAAGAGTTACAGACTATTGCTTTATAACATATTATAGACATTCATAAACTATCGTTTTCTTGGAAATTATTTCATATTCCCCAAAAAGGTTCAGAAATTACAATGGTTTTTAAGATTTTCTCAAAATTTGTCTTGAATTCTTGAAAAAGAAGAAAAACACTCTGATTCTGAAAATATTCATGAGTTCTGGAAAGTCCCAACAGTAAAATTACAGCAAAATTACGTAAACTCCTTTCCAGCCATTCAAAGCATGGGTTGTTAGACACCACAGTTATGTTTCATCTTTAGCTCCTCCGCAGTAGATAAAGTTTTCCTTCGCAAAAGAACAAAGCTGCGCAATCAAGCACAACTGCGGTGTCCAACCACCCATGTTCAAAGCCAAATAGGTCATAGAATTTTTGCACCAATTTTTCTATGGATTTCAAACCTATGATATCATAAGAATTTCTAGTTACAGGGATTTTTAAATTCTAGCGCCTGTTAGTGTTGACCAATCAAAAATCACGCTGTCTGATTCCCTGTGGCCAGATCGTACAACAGTTGGTATCGTGCTTCATAAACACCGGAATTTGAAACCACAAAGTTATTCATACGTCATCTTGACCTTGAGAGGACTGACTCTGTGTACTTCTGGGTCACGGTACGGTTTAAGGACACTCTCTGTACTGGGTCACAGGACACCAATTACTCTACAGTACTGGGAATAAACACACTTCCTACAAGGTAGGCGCCCTTGAGTGAACTAAAATGTCTCAATTTCTAAAATTTAGACTTTCTAGCTAATATGTTATTTCATCTGTCTCGAGAAGCGAATTGAATTTGCAGAAGGTGCTTATTCTACCGGGTGAGTCAAAATAAAGAATCCCCATTTGAAAGGCCACTTCTCCCTGAATGTCAACGCAAATAATATTCAAAACTGTCTTGTTTTATTGCCAATATGTTCAATTAGCTTCAGTAATTTACCTGGATTTAATCCACCACTCCTTCCCGTGGATATGACAGATTTTCTGAAGAAGTCCCCTTGCAAAAACCTGCAAAAACGAATGAAAACAATGAACAAATTTTCTTTCCTAAAAATTATGACACTCGCATGCATTAATGTATTTCGTCCTCTTGGGAGAATGCATAATACTAGGGGAAGACTTGTTCCTCCCAAGAGAATAGCACGTACTAAAGCGTGCAGAAGTCATTGCCTGTAAAGGTCCGTGAAAGGCAATGACTTCTGCTCAAATTTTTGGAAAATCTTTTCGTCATTTTGGGCATATCTTGAAGGTTTCTTGAAGAGGAATTCTCGACAAAATCCCTCATAATTTCAGAACGAAGTGGGCAATTTTAGTCAGGTAAATTTTAAAATGGATTTGAACATGTTTACCATTAAAATATATATTTACCGTTGTCATCGTCTTGATATCCAGGAAGCCATGACCTTGATTCCATTACGCAAGAATTGGCATGTTCAGTTGCAACCTGATTTTGAAGCATGCTTCATGGGCTTCATATTGATCCTATTTTGAAGCATGCTCCATATTGTTTGGACATGCATCTACAACTACGGAGATCATCAGTAAAGCCTGATGAGAACAGTTTCCACCGTACGCAAGAGTCGGCAAATCTGTGTCATGGCCATGATGCAAGCACATGATGCAAGTACGAAAATTTGTTACCCTAATTAGGATTTGAGCTCAATTATGTTCAGAATTACAGCGTTTTATAAGGAGAAAGCCCATCATCTCGTGTTCCAGGTTTGAAGATGACAAAACAATGCAATCTCATATTTACCTCTTTTTTAGATGCACCAACTATTGGCATTGGCATTGGAATTTTCCTTGGAATTATGAGTCTCGGCATACTGATATTTGCAATTTACATGATAAAGAAGAAGGCAAAAGAGAGGTAATTTATTAACCTTTTTTGATATTCTTTTAGAGTCTCAACAACTCGTGCTGTTTGCATGATTACAGAACTATACGGATCGGATTCTGAAAATTTCCCATCCAGCCCGAGCCCGTTCATTCCAGGCCCCTCACTTATTAGGATACGAGAAATGCCCCACCCAATAGCTTCCAATTCACTTACAAAAGCCTCACATTTACTTCCTCGTAAATTTCAGGAGTAAAGTCAGTGATGTCAGCATTCGGCTGCGCAAAGTACCTACCAAAAGAGCCTGGTCAGAAGCTTAACATTGACGCTCTGGAGGATCCAGCCTCGAAGAGTGACAGCCTCGAAGATAAGGGGCCTTGGAGGTGCGATGATCGATGATTCTGTGCTTCCCACGACGCAGCCGCCTGAGAAATGGACACAGTGAAGTGTAAATATTGCAGCGAAGAATTGGCAAAATTGACCACGGGTTGTACAATCAATTATTGGTCGAACCAGCTGGACTGTGTTTAGACGTGGCTTGTTTATTTTATAAATGACTGGCCTAAATTTCTAGTGATGTTCCTCAAACAAACATTAAATGAGTTTCCTTATGTAGATATTACGACATGAATTGCCATATTAAGTAAATGGCAATAAAATAAAGCAGCACCGTTTGCTATCTATCCCAGATCATCTCCCTTCAAAGGCGTACACGGGTACCACATGATTAAATTTAAACGTATTTTCAACCTGCTCTTCTTTGCTTACCTTCGTAAAGGGCCTAGCCAAAGCTACGAACAGCCCAGAAAACTTTCGAAGACAGCTTTACCTGCCTTAAAGATCCTTCATTGTATGTGGTTCAGCTGGAAAGTAGAATATTTGAATAGAGTTTGTAGGATGAACGTACACCAATAGACCTTTCAGCTATTTACAAAGTGATCTGGTAATTTCGGTAAATTTTCGGTAACATTTCGGTAACTAGCAAAGAGGTGAGGCCTTGTTCTCTTGATCAATCGAAACTTTGAACAAGATTCCAACAGCTAACAGGCCTGTTGTCTTATGATGTAAATAGTCCTGTTTTTTGTAATAAAATTTTATTCGAGGCACGCAAGAAAATTGTAACTATGACCACGGGCAACGCGAAGATCAAATGTTGGCCTATCTCACTAGTTTTTGCCTGTTATGCTCTAATGCCAAAAAATCAACAACCTTCGCAACATACCTCCAATCCTTTGTTGACTAAAGCATGCTTAGAATCAATCAAATGTCGAAAGCACCATGTTTTTCATCTTCTGCGTTCATCTGCTCTCGTATTATCGAAACTGTCAAGTCCCACTGCAAGCGATCCAGCAACCCGCCATTACTCCTTAGGCCAAATTTCAAAATGCGCCTCCAGGACGGAAAGAGCATGCTTTAGTCAACAAAGGACTGGAGGTATGTTGCGAAGGTTGATTTTTTAGGCCATATAACGGACAAAACTAATATTTGATCTTCACGTTGCCCGTGCTATACCACATTTGGTATAATATGAATTGCTTATGAACTTGTATTTATCTTTTGGACTCCATTGCCTTATACACCTACGAGAACAGAGGAAAGTGAACGAGGGGAAGAGAGACTTCCTTATTAGATGACAATCGTATTCAATTTAACGGAAAATTTGGCCCTTTTCCTTCCCCTCACGTAAAGTATCCATGACGTTCTCGCAAATGCACGACAAAAAAATTGAAAACTGTATATTTTGAAATGCTAATAGCAAGCTATAATAAAATTTATAAAAAGACACTACATCATAAATACCGTAGAAGCTCTATTAAGCCCTGGGGAGGGGGGATTATCTAATTTCGCACACTCCAGAGGCCAGAGGGGGGCTTATTAGAGAGAGGGGGGTTTATTCACAAAATCAAATGAAAATGATACAGATGATAGCTTTTCAGTTCTTTTATTCCATATTTTGAGGATTCAACAAACAATTCTACGAGTCAAAAACATAAATTCGACAAGTTTTATCTCAAACTTCAGTTCAGTTCAGTTCAGTTCAGTTTTCATTTTTTAAATTCCACTACATACAATTTATCAATAACAAGACAAGCATACGTCTAAAATACAAGAAATTAATACAATATACCAATACAAAACATAGACACAAGATAGATTGTATGGAGGGAATTACTTACAGGAGGAGCTCTCTCAGTAGTTAGACTAATCGAGGAGAGACCACCCCCTATTATAAAAGTATCTCATATAAAATTGATTTCTTTAATTGACATTATGATGTTGACCAAACTACTTGATGGGCAGATGGTGACATTTTTGATATCCACTTTTCCAAAATTTAGTAATTAGTTTCAAATAGGAAAGCTTTGATTTTTTGGCGAAAACTATTAACAGATGGAGATTGTTTTATTTCCACAGGAGTGTCATTCCAGTATTTAGCTCCACAATAACGCACTGACCTAAGACCATATTGCAGGGTATTTTTTTGGGTTAGGAAAATATTATTTTTGATGACTTGCCGAGTACCATATTGATGAACAGACCCAACTAACTTAAAGAAAGAGTGAAAACAAGAAGGAGAGATCTTATTTACACATTCATATACAAAACTAAGCAATTTCAGGTGAAAGAGATCTTGTAGTTTTAGAATCTTCAAGTCTGAAAAGATGGGTGTAGAAGGTGCAGTAAAGTGTTCAAATGAAATTGCCCTTATGGCCCTTTTCTGTAACAACAACAATGGATTGATATGTGTCTCATAAGTAAGACCCCAAACTAAAATACCATATTGGAGGAAAGGTGAAAACAAAGAGTTGTAAAGACGAACTATATCAAAATTAACATCCAAACTTATCTAGCTCAATAAATGGGACATCTTTGGTAACCATTGGAATTTAATATAAGTGGGGGAGGATTCAATAGAGAGGGGGCTGATTTAAAATGTTGGCTCAGAGGGGAGGGACTTATTAGAGAGGGGGCATATTAGAGAGGGGGCATAATAGAGAGGGGGCTTAATAGAGCTTTTACGGTAAGCATGATTGACATCTAAAAGGCAAGCTCAGCTGCATATATATATATTTCTAGTTTCTGACGAATCAATCTACATATTACAAGCGAACTACCCTACCAATTTAAAGCAAGTCTAACTCTATTTTTTTCAGAACAGATTTTGTAGTCTAGGCCAGCTACTACTACGTTATCTTTTCTCAGAATTGATATAGCAACGTAAATATCTCGAATCAACCATATTTCCCAACCAACGAGCTACGTTCTGTGCATTGTTTCGCAATATTTCATAATATTTCTATTGGAGTTGTCGAATTCTAACCTTGACTTTTGAAATATGGAATTTATTGTGAACATGAAACCGTACCAAAAGGGCACAGGCATTTTTACCCATACTGTAAATGTCTCTCAGACAGTGCTAAAACATTATTCTTTTCAATAACACTTCTGGAGGGACCCAATGACCTCTTCACGCTATCTCTTGCATTTTCAGCTTGGGGTGACTCCTTTTACATTGAAATATTTAGCTTTCACTTGTAATTTATTGCATCAGAGGCGTAGGAACCGATGGAAGGCACTGGGGGCACGTGCCCCCTAACATTTTGCAATAAACAAAGAAGTGCCTTTCTATTTTCAGGAAGTGCCCCTTTAGATTTATGGAAAAGGTGGCTTTGAAGAGTCGTGCCCCCCCCCCAAAGTTTGAGATGCTTCCTACGTCCCTGCATTGCACACAGCAGTTACAGAAATTAGATATCTTTTCACATAGATTTATATTGTATATACTTTTAAATCGCAAAATTTTACACATATATGTATGTAAATAAACGATTTATCGAGTACCTAATCAGGGACTTTTCAGAAAGGCTGTTTTCTGCCTCGTTTCATTCAATGTACTCGTCTCCCACTACTTTGCAATCCACACTAAAATCAGACTTCGAGCGATAGGGCACCAAACACACGTTTTTTTTAAAAGAAACTGGTTTATAAGACACTAGTACTACGATGACCAAAACTTTAAGAAACTCTAGTACTACGTTCAAGAACAGTTAAGAATCTCTAAAACTTAATTTCTGTATGTCTCTCTTATTCTACGTCTCTCTAACAAAGGTACCTTCGTCTTTTCTTGACATTAAACTGCAAAATTGGTAAATTTTTGCCTTGATGTGCATGGCTTCTTCTTGATGACAATGTCAATGCAAAATGGAAGCCCTTTGTCGAGAAAAAAGGCTCAACTTCGAACAATACCGCGATTTTAGGCCCAAAAAATAAGAAACTGATTAAGAAACTTTTACTACTAAAACACCGAAATTTTCATGCGAAATTAAGAAACTTTTAGTACTAAGTGCTGATCCAAGTTTCTTATAAAAAAACGTGTACTGCGAACTGCGTGTTGGAGAGTTACGATCAAGGTGGATCTGCACTTAAGGTGGCCCACTGCTAAAAACTTTTAATTTGCGGACCAGCGATACGGTGGCCCACTACTAAGTAGAAACAAGTTCAAAACACACACAAAAAGGTTAAGCTGGCTCGCTAATGATAAAAATTTCACACCATACATTACACACCATAAATTTCACACTTGGTGTCTTATCGCTTATCAAGCTAAAATACTACACAGCAAAACAACGTAGAAAAGTCAGAAAAGCAAGCAAACCTCAAGCACGAAATGAATTGCTTTCATCAGTAATAATCCTAAGACTTCTTCGCAAGCTTCTAATAGTTGAATAAACTTCATCCCAGTCAATATACAGTCCCTGTAAATACCTAGTTGATTTCATTACGTCAAACTTCTTCCTGGCATGAAGTATCCTCAGATTATCAAACGCCCAAATATCACCTGGCTTGATTTTGCCCTCAATTTGGTTCTTTGGATCATTGATAGCTTTGGTCCACTTCAGGTAAGCATCGTAGATCAAGTAGACATCAGGGAGTGTGGCATTTAGGAAGGAACTGCGGGTGAAGTTGTTGTATGCAATACTTGTGTATTCACCAAGGTCATTCAGCCTGAAACGAACCAAAACATTGAATTATGAACAACTTGCTGGGTTGAACAAACCATTTATAAGTGCCAAAGTCAAGAAGCTTTTACAACAATTGAGTAAAACAGTTGGGGGGGGGGGGGGGATGCATGACACGTTGTTGATACAGGTATGTACCATCCAAACTGGTGGGTATTAGGTGCAAAATTCTCCAAACATGGGTTCTCTTTTCAACAGGTTTTTCTCAAACATAGCAAATAGTGAACAATCGGTAAAAATGGGCAGTTATTCAGGTGGAGACAAAGACAACTCCTTGCAATTAGATGTGCGTATTTTACTAAAAACTGAGCAGCAGACCCCATCCGACCGCATGTCCAGTATCCCTTGGGTCAAAAGTCCTCCTCTTTAAGGCCGTGTTATCACTGGTATTCTTCAACATCCAACCACAAGGGTTGAAAAGTATTGGTGTGTTACACAACTTGAAAATGGCATTCAGCTTAAAATTGGGAAGACACTTTGAGCCTCATCTAAATCCATGAGCAAATGGGTTGTCAGTGTAAAACTTTTCTCAGTAGCAAGCCACCTTAACCAATTATCTTTGTGCGGTTTGAACTTATTTTTAGTTGGTAGTAAGCCACCTTATCACTGTTTCATGATTTTGAGATTTTCAGTAGTGAGCCACTTTAAGTGCAGATCCACCTTAATAGTAAACCTCCAGATTTACGTTAAGATGGATCTGCACTTAAGGTGGTTCACTACTGAAAATTTCAAAATCATGAAACAGTGATAAGGTGGCTCACTACCAAGTAAAAATAAATTCAAAACACACACAAAATCCCCCCCCCCAATGTCGGAAAAATTTGTAAAACAACCATAATCAGGGAGAAATCTGCCTAAGTCAGGCAAATTTTTTATAAATGATGGATCTTTTATCACACAACCCCTCCCTTCCAAATTTTATCTTCCCGTATGGGGGTTGATCTGCCAAATAATCTTAAAAGGGAGGAAATCGTATAAAAACACTGAACACATGCTGGAAAATTAACGGACAGGGGACACATGATACTGAAATTGTTAGTTGGTCAAAATTTTGGTACAAAGAATTCTAACAACAAAAACAATGGAGCTGCAGAAATCACAAGGAATAAAAGTTTTGGCGGAAAGGAGCACATTGTGACATACCCAATAACTGGTCTCTCCAATTTCTTCTCAAAAAGGCCATATTCATCAGTGCCAATGTCTCTAAATGTGAACTTCTTACTTGTGAGAACGTCAAATGTTTCTGGAGCATTCTGGCGGAACCATTCAGCAATACTGAACCCATCAACAAAACAATTTTGGCCACCTTCAGTATCTTCAGTTTGCTCAATGCAATGTAAATATTGGGTCTGTAAAAGTTAAATTCTCCTTAGATCTTGACATGCCTTGCTAAGCTTAGTCATTGAAGGAGAACCAACAGAGGACACTGGGACACAAATAAATCAGTGGTAGTGCCATGGGGGGGGGGGGGGGTGGCATCTCCCTCCTCTCCAATATTATTTTTCCATTGAGAAAACATCAAGGAGTGATTATGGGTATAGGTAAATATGTATTGAGTTTTGACAAAAAAATTGCATTCCCAGAAATGGTGAAAGTTAAAGGGGTGTTTCTAGAAGATCATGGCAAGCCAAATCTGATGCCACCACTGAACCCAGTTTAAAACAGCTTCCATTGAAAGACCGTCATACAAATTGATGATGACACATGTGCAGTAGAACATTTCTGATCACTGCATCAAAAAATTCAATGGATAAAGATTTCTAACAATTTTGTTCACTGAGTTTATGGCCAATGGAATTGCAAGATTTCTCCAGCGTTGCTAAAATTTTGGAACTTTTCAAAAGCGTAATTGCGACTATAGAGAAACAGAAGTGCAGATCAAAACAGCTTTTTTGCTGCAAGCTTTTAGGATGATTGTCAAAAATGTTGTCTGAAGGAGATGGGCCTAATACACCACTAAAGGAGCAAGTTTATGTGTGTTCATTTCACACTTGAGATTTGGGAGTTTTAGACCCCGATTACACGAGTACGGTTCCACAAAAGTTCGGTTCCAAAAAGATTCACTTTTGCTTTCCCTTTACACGAGACCTGCCTAACCGTACTCAAAAAGTTCACCTAGCCGTACTTTTTTGAGTTCACCTAGGAAAGTGAACTTTTTTGGAACTGAACTCATTTTGGCCCCATGTAAACACCTAAAAGTGGATTTTTCTGCGTACGGTACCGCAACGAGGCTATTCCTTTTAAAAAAGAGGCAGAAAGAACATGGAAACCAAGAGTTTTTGTTTATGCTGTGGTGGTGTTTGAAAATGGAGAACTTTGATTTCGCTCTCACTTTAATTTCAATACTGAGTTCGCTGGTTGCAACCGTGAATTTCGGTTATCTTCTTTCAACGTATCTAACGAAAGTTCATCGAGCCAGAATAATAATAATATCCACAGGGAGCCCACATAAAAAGTAGTAAGAAAGCAAACGAAATGCGGCTTCTGCGAGTGAGATACGGCAAAAGCAGCATTTGTGGAGGAGCAATGTGCGCTTGGTGGCTTTGCGGAGGAGAGAGGAAAGAGCGGGGCCGTATCTCACTCGCAGAAGCCGCATTTCGTTTGCTTTCTTACTACTTTTTATGTGGGCTCCCTGTGTAATAACTACCAAATCTCCATTTCGGAGCAGTTACAAAGTAGAACTAATGTAACACTGGTGATACAACAAAACTAAACTAAACAATGAGTGAAAAGCTAAACAGCAGAACCTAACACAAACTCAAACTATTTACAAAGAACTCTGAAAACACATGAATAACATTGGCGCGCTTTTCTTTGTCTTCGCTCGCTAGCACCTACGCGATACCTCGCAGCCACAGCGTTATCACGCATGCACTTCGAAAGTCAGCATCAAACTGGGTCGCGTGTAAACGGAACACCTAAGTGAACTAATTTGGAACCGGTCTCGTGTGAACGCGAACGGTGTACTCAAACTAAACTTTTGTGGAACCGTACTTTTGTGGAACCGTACTCGTGTAAACGGGGCCTTAGTTGTTACAACCATTCCGGTGTGCACTAAAGTGTGCTCTCTTCATTAGTCCAGAGAGAAAACATGAGAGTTAAAAAAGAACTTACCCCGGGTTGATACATGTAGTAAGCCAAATCAACATGAAGTGGAATCTCATGGCCAGAATATGCAATGTTACTTGGATCTGGCTTGCTCTTTACTTCATAAACATCGCTACAACAAAGAGTAATCATCAATCAATCATAATCAATCAAGCAAGCACAGCAATAAAACAATCTAAGGGAATAATAATCAAGGGTTATAATACAATCAATATCAATGTTGGAACAAAACTTCTGATACGTAGAACTAATGCAGCTGTCATTCTATTGCCCCGACCCCTCCACCCTGGGATAGGCAGGGCTATTCGCCTCCTGTTCACTGAAAAATGTTGCCCCGGAGAGCGGGGACACCTGGGGCGATTCGCTCCCGTTTAAAAGCTTGAGCATAACAAGGCGGGGCTTTAATCGGGGACAAACGCGAGCTATCGCTTCCCATTCGCAGAGGAATGTTGCCCCGGTAGGCAGGGACATCGCTCACTTTCACAAGAGAAAAACGTGAATGACCCAGCATCAGCCCTGCCTATCCCGGGGTGGGGGGTCAGGGCAATAAAATGATAGCTCCATAATTCAGGGAAATGGAACTATTTTTCAAAAACGTTTTGTAAAGGAGAACAAATTCTCATTGGAGAACAACTTGAATTGATAACCTTCAACTCCTCCAATTCAGCAATGTGCGAAATGTGTGAACCACTAGACATTGTCAAGGAAGCAAACTTTTCTCTAAACATCAGGGAAAATTCTCCTGACGATGAACATAGAGTGAAAATGCGTAGAGAAAAGAATAAAAGAAAATAGTAGAAGAACTCAACGTTGTCTTTATTCTTGTGTTCATCTTCAGGGAAAAGATAATATTTTTATGAGCACAACTGAAAAATATGTAACTGAAAAATATATTTTTGGATTTCAGGGTCTCTGCTGTTGAGTTTGGTTTTAATTGTTTGATACACAGTATTCAAAAATTGTCTGTGGAAGCACTCTCCTGAACAGTGTTAACAGCTAGTTTATTACTTTGCCAATGTCTAAATTTATAAAAGGAAGGTTCCAAGGGGTCTTGGATACTTTGTCTTACCCATAATGTGTCTGACGGATATAGCCACCAACTTTTTCAGCAATTTTTGGAAGCTGATTAGGTTCTTTGGGTGCATTCTTAATCAGCGTAAGTCCGTAAGTGGCCAGATCTGACAGCCAACTGTATCGCACAAAGTCATCTGTTAGGATTGACTGGAAATCTGCAGTTGGGACATCAAAGCTGCTGTCCCAGAGGAGTTTCTTTGGAAAATAGCCCTTACTTTTTTCAATTTGCTCATCTTTGGATTTTGGAAATTGTCTTTCTGCAAGCCAGGTTGATTCAAATACAGAGGTGTGTCCATTTGGCCAAGTTATCTCTAAACTTTGTTGTTCTGCGTCAAATATCACATTCTGAGCTTCAATGTTCAGTTCAACACTCAAAGTCTCAAATAACCTCTGTTTTGCAGATTTCTCATAACATTGTGGACACAGACAATTGTCCCTTAAAAAGATGAATGGAAAAAGACTTTGAGTGTCATTCTGCCAAGTGACCTGGAGAACTTTGTTCCCTTGAAATTCTGAAACACATGCTTCAGTTATGACTATGTTGCTGTTACTAGCTAAGTTTGTGCTCCGTTGCGAAGATGGACTTGATGAGGCAGCCCTGCTTGCGTTTCCTGACACCACAGATGTATTCTGGAGTTTGGGTTGCTTCTGTTGTGTAAACAATTTCGAACTTAGGCCCACCACATGCCATGTCCTATTCGAAACGCAATGCTTTGAGCGTCGGTATGAAGTCAAGCGAGCAGAATGAATACTTCTCTTGTTTTGTATAAAACAGCTTTGTAGACGCTCTCTTGAAAGCAACTGAATAATTGTATAGCCTCTTTGGTTCGCCATCTTTGCTGCATCTCTCAATGTACAAATTGCATTTCCAATGACCTTCGGACATCGTGAAGTGGGCGAGGTGCAGCGAAGCATAGCCGTGTCTACTATGATTGACCAATCAGATTCCGTCGCTGTGTTTACTTCCGCGTTTCGCAGCAAAACTTAGGCCATTTTCGGCCGTTTTGACCACTCTCCGGAAAAAATCATTGCACGATCGGATAAATCGAATTTCGTCAAAATTTCAATTGAAGAAGATTCACCATGCTTTGGACCATGAGTGATTTCAGTATGGCTTTGCGATCGCTAAAAATAGCAGAATTGTGGCACTTTTAAGCTCAATGAAGTCATTCATCGGTTACAAATTCTACTGAAAACCTGAAGAAGAACTAGTGCATACACATACCTCAAATGGATATAATAACAAACATCCACTTTTTCTGCCGCGATCTACAGCCAGTTTCACCAGAAAACAACGCAGTCAACAAAAATGGGCGCGAGAACTTGAATGATCAGCTACATGCAATCGTCGAATGACAACATCCCATTCCAATGAACAGAAATATGAATAAAGCAACGGTGAATAACGAATACATGAACTTGCCATGCTGAAGATTATGGGAGTAGCTGTAAGTCCACTCTGGCCCAGAACGAACAATTTCGTGATGTCTTTTTCGATAAACCATCTATGGATAAACCGTGCCACCATTCCTTTACCCAACTGCGGCTATCGTTGCCAGATCGAAACCGGCAATAACATTACCAAAACGATGTACGAATTGATCGGTCACATCCCATCATTTAGTGCAAGAAAATGTCTGTCGTCTTATGGTCTAGCAGCTTCATGAATCAGAACTTAAATGCTAGATGTTAAATGTAACATATCTTGCGAATACGAATAACTAGAAGAAATGTACATCTTATTTTCATAACGAGTAAAATAGATTGATCTTTTCGACACTTGAAATACTATTCAAAGAACCTCCTCATGTCAATTTCAAAACCACTTACCACCGACCAACCAACCACTTACCACCGACCAAAAATGCCACCGACCACCGACCAAGAAAACCACTTACCACTTACCACCGACCAAGAAAACCACTTACCACTTACCACCGACCAAGAAAACCACTTACCACCGACCACCGACCAAGAAAACCACTTACCACCTACCACCGACCACCGACCAAGAAAACCACTTACCACCGACCACCGACCAAAATTTTATAGAGTAAAATTCAAAAAATAATTTTGATGAGTTTCTTCTTACAAAGTTGTAGGCTGCCCTGGAAATCCCGTATACCCTATCCAATATCTAATATTTGTCTGTTCTAGTTGATATCAATACTTTTTGTTTTAATTGATTTTCTGATTAAATAGATTTTCATTTTCTGAAGTGATGCGTTTGGAGTATATAGACTAGGAAGAGTTCATCTTCGTTTGACGTGAAGTAAATATGATTTTCTGTTCATCCGTTGGTTTACAATTGAAATTGGAGATTGATAATTAAAATTGGGGCAGAGATTTTGCGTTTTATCTACCGGGTGTCTCAAAAAAATACCCGCTTAAATTGGGTATAGTAACAAAACGATAAGATATCGGGACTTTCCGAAGACAAAGCTACATTTGTTTATCTTCAACTTGAATGCACATACCTTGCATTTTAGAATCGTCTACCAAAGCTCGCAAAGTCGAAATTTAGATACTTTGAGATGCTTCAATTATGATAATGTTTTTCTTTTGAGGAATCGATCCTTGCGTTGCATTCCATTGAACACGCTATTCTTATCAAAGAAAAGTAAAAGGGGTACATGCACGCTTATTTTGGAGATGTGGCACGAGTTTATCATTCATATCACATTTTTATTCTATTCGCTTAGTTAGAGTCGTGGTCATGCGTCCATAATTTTTTCAAAATAAAGACTGAAAAAATAAAGTTTGCAGGTGCTTTGTAAAATGCCCATGATATCAAATCATGGCTAGGCCCTTTTTCGAACACGAGGGCACGGTTAGTGAACATGAAGATTGCTATGGTACCTCTAAGAAACTCGTAAGAAACTCTGAGTACCCAAAATCTGATAATTTTAAGAAACTTTCAGTGCTGGTTCAAATTCTTAGTTTCGTATGAAAGAAATACGTGTACATGTTCAGTTATGCGCGCTTTGTCAACGTTCGTTTACCGAGCCCATTTTAAGGATTTGCAGCTGCAATGCAACGTAAATGAACAAAACTTCATCCAGGAGCTCTGCATTTAGAAGGCTACATATAGCTCCAAGCAGCTCCCAGCGCAAAGCTTCCTGCGCCTATGCCTGTGTCAGAACACACAAATCTGTGCCATTTTATTCCCATTCCTTTATCGGAAAGTCTATACGTCCCGGTTTGGGTAAAATTATGTTGTTGTTGTTGTTGTTGTTATTGTTGTTATTGTTGCTGTTGTGATGCGATAACTGGGACTATCATAGAGTCTATCAAAACGGAGTAATGATGGTGCGGCAGATAAAAGCAAGTTCTTAGGGGAACAGTGAAAAATAACAAAAAATTGTATGAAGATCACCCAAATTTAGATGCAGGTATTACCATATGACTTCCCGTGAAGTACGTGTGGATTAAGTGAATTGAAAGGGGGAAACAGATTGGTTTATTATTTCATTACAGGATCAGAGCCTTGCCACAAACCACCACCGGAAAAAGATCATTGAAGACGGGAGAAACCAAAATGCAGATTATGCGTTATTTTTATTAGACTGGTAGGCAGTTTCTTAAATTTTTGGGCCATTAGTTTCAGAGTTAATTTGAAACTATAATTCAGCTTTAACAAAAAATGTCAAAACAAAAATTTTGCTTTTTAAATTCAGTTTTCGAAAAATTGAGCCTACTATTTCTTATAAGCGGTTTCTTATGCAACTGGAACATTTTTCAAAAAAAGGTGACAATGTCCACAAGATAATCGGTTGTTTGCTGGTCGGTGGTAAGTGGTTTCCTTGGTCGGTGGTCGGTGGTCGGTGGTAAGTGGTTTTCTTGGTCGGTGGTAAGTGGTAAGTGGTTTTCTTGGTCGGTGGTAAGTGGTAAGTGGTTTTCTTGGTCGGTGGTAAGTGGTAAGTGGTTTTCTTGGTCAGTGGTAAGTGGTAAGTGGTAAGTGGTTTTCTTGGTCGGTGGTAAGTGGTAAGTGGTTTCCTTGGTCGGTGGTCGGTGGTCGGTGGTAAGTGGTTTCCTTGGTCGGTGGTAAGTGGTAAGTGGTAAGTGGTTTTCTTGGTCGGTGGTAAGTGGTAAGTGGATTGTTGGTCGGTGGTCGGTGATAAGTATGGTCGGTGGTAAGTGGTTTGTTGGTCGGTGGTAGGTGGTTTTCGTGGTCGGTGGTCGGTGGTGTTGGTCGGTGGTCGGTGGTGCTGGTCGGTGGTCGGTGGTCGGTCTGGTCGGTGGTCGGTGCGGTCGGTGGTATGTGGTCGGTGCACTGGTCGGTGTGGTCGGTGGTAAGTGGTTGTACACCACGCCAGCTCCTCAAAATTCTCATTTTCTGAGCACAGAATTTTTCGTCAGAGTTTCTTAAAAGTTCCCTCAAATTTCTATCGGTGGTGTAGGATCTCTGGGATCTCCTGTGCCTTCGATGAAAATTGTGCAGCAAATTATGAAATCATGCCACAGTGTACACTCATTTTTTTTTATAAGAAACCGCTTGTAAGAAACGGTAGGCTCAATTTTTCGAAAGCTAAGAAACAACCCTACCTGAATTGAAAAAAGCTAAGAAACTTCTGCAATTTTCAGTTTTAATTTTCCTATCACACTCAAAAATATTTTGACATTTTGTGCAGTTAAAGCAATTATTTGGACATTATTTTGTTTTCAACCAGAAGTTGCATTATCAACTCAACTATTACTAAAAATTAATAATTTTTGTTATTATTTCGTTTTTAAACAATTCATTGTTTCAAAATGTGGTTCTGAATGAACGTCGACAAACTGTCAGTTGGAATTTTGAACATTTGGGAACCTTAAAAGAAACTTTTCTATTAGAATCAAGCCTAAAGTAAATACAGCATTTTGGAAACTGAAACAAATTAATTTCACTTTTCGTTTGGTAACTTCTTACATGAGATTTCGTATGTGATCTACACTGTGGCCGCACAATTTTCATCGAAGGCACAGGAGATCCCAGAGATCCTACACCACCGATAGAAATTTGAGGGAACTTTTAAGAAACTCTGACGAAAAATTCTGTGCTCAGAAAATGAGAATTTTGAGGAGCTTTCTTTATTGGATGAAAGTTGCAGAATCTTACAAAAATAGGGTTGTTCTTCCATGAATGGGCAATGAGTTTGCAAACTGCCCAACTTTGCTTTGATGCTGCTGTGTTGCTTGACTGTCAAGGGGTGATTTTCTAACGAAGGACTTTTAAAAGATAAAATATTTTTCATGATATCCGCCCAAAATGTGAAATTGACATGAGGAGGTTCTATGAATAGTATTTCAAGTGTCGAAAAGATCAATCTATTTTACTCGTTATGAAAATAAGATGTACATTTCTTCTAGTTATTCGTATTCATTAGTAAGAACACTAAACCTAGCATTTAAGTTCTGATTCATGAAGCTGCTAGACCATAAGACGACAGACATTTTCTTGCACTAAATGATGGGATGTGACCGATCAATTCGTACATCGTTTTGGTAATGTTATTGCCGGTTTCGATCTGGCAACGATAGCCGCAGTTGGGTAAAGGAATGAGGCCCCCAAAGGGGGGGTCCCTGGAGCACTGGAGCCCATCATTTTGACAGCATGGAGCCCGGAGCCCAAACGATTTCCATAGTGGAGCACTAGAGCCCATTGCTTTCTCCATGTGGAGCCCTTTATCTCAAACAATTTTATTTGTGAATGCCAAGCAAAAAACGGACCACATTTAATTACGAAAACTATATGAATAAGGAGTGAAACTATTTGAGCTTCTTAGTAGATCTCAAAATCAACTTTGAAATGAATTTTTGAAGTTTTCAGGTTTCTTCGAGACATTGTTTCTGGAAATCTGGCCATTTACTTATGATTGAAAATCTTTCAGTTAGAATTTCAATCCTTGTGCGCTAGGAATTGTATTCTTTTTTCTAAACAATATTGGTAAATTGACAAACAGATAATTTTGCAGGGAGATTTATATTCGTAAACCAGTGGCATGGCCAGGGTAAATTAGGTGGGGGGGAGTGAAACGAGGTGGTCTGGGGGCAAAGCCCCCAGGAAAAATTTTAGGGCCACGCCCTTTACTTTGGCTTAGAATGCATCCCCCAATATCATGCTTGTCATTAGCAACAAGAAAACTTTGATAGTTTTGTGAACGGTTATCCTATGAATCAGAGCACGAGGAAAATTTTTGAAAAAAAATGCTTGCCAGTGCTAAAATAGAAGATTTTACTTTCTCGGAAAATTCTTATTTCTTACCCAACCTATATCCAGCTATTTTCTCCTCGGTTTTAGAGGAATTTCGAGGACCTTCTTTTGACAAAAGTTGGGGGGCAATTGCCCCCCATACGCCTCTCCCCGTGGCCACGCCACTGTCACAAACAATCTACTTTCAGACCTCCAAGGGAGTGGTGTGGCCAGAGTAAATTAAGTATGGGGCATTGACATGGAGTTTTGCCCACAGGAAAATTTTTAGGACCAAGCCCCTTACTTTGGCTCAGAATGCATCACCTAATGTCATACTTGCCATAAGCGATAAGGAAACTTTTATAATTTTGTGACAGTGGCAGTCATTCTATAAGTCAGAGCTTGAGAAAAATTTGTCAAAGAGATATCTTTTAATTTAGCATAGAAGGCATCCCCTGATTCTATAATTAACAGTGCTAAAATGGATGGTTTAATAGTCTTATAAATGAGGTAATTGAGAAGACATCGTGCCTTGTGGACCACATAGTTGCCCACGAGAACTTGACTACTCTTGAGCTTCTCTTACAGTTGTATGAAGGAACTTATTGGTTTCAGCAGATGAAAGATGCCATCATCGATAGAGTGGTCTTCCCGTTTTTCACACGATGCATTAACCCCAAAAGCTCAAAAGCTCAAAAACAATGCCAAGATAACCCAAAGTACCGGGTGTCCCAAAAAATGTATACAGATTTGATTGAATCCAGCGCTGTGAATTTAGCTTTAATCAATGTATAATCACTGTAAAGATGTTTCTTGATAGATAACTTGAATATAGATACCTTGTTTGTTGGTATTGGTGCTTTGAGAGCAGACAAGTTAATCTTGAAAGCTCAAATTTGCCTCTTCCTCCAAACCAGAGCTTTAGTCTTTTGGCCTAGGCAATTTCTTAAGGCACAGCGTAAGAGTGAGTGAGTGAGTATTTGTATTTAACGTGCCTAGCCTGCGAAAGTCTCGAGATGACTTGTTTCCAGCAGGGGACACGGGTTATACATAACCTTTCACTTTTTAGGCACATACACTTGCTATTCTCGCAAGGTATGGCCGGGTTTCTTTGGCGCAGGGGGGGCCCATCAGGGCGACCCCGGTCCTTCCTCTCGATGTGACCACACCTCGTGATTCCTTTTGCCTTTGCCTGGAATTACAGAGAGTTAGCAGCTCTCCTCACACTTTCGCAGCAAGTATGACCCTGGTGGGATTCGAACGACCTATAAATCAACGATAACCTTGATGAAAATTGAACAATGTTGGATCTTGTGTTATTCTGTTTTCCAGAAGTCACCCCCCCCCCCCAGTCACCCATTGGGAAGTCTCTTAATTTTTCATTAATTTCAGTTCTTAATTTCGATCTCGATTTCGATGTGCTTCAGGAATTTGCTTAGGCCAAAAGGCCAAAGCTTTGGCTTGCAAGTGCACCCAAATTTGAGCTTTCAAGAAGCACCAATACCAACAAACGAGGTATCTACGTTGAAGGTAAAGGATCTTGGGATACATATTTTGGCTATTAACAAAACTAAACTTGATGGTAATATCGATGATGCTCTCATTAGCATTGATGGCTATTCCATTAAGAGACGCGATCGTAATCGTAGTGGTGGTGGCGTTGCACTATATATTAACGATTCGATTTTCGATAAATGCTCTGTTCGTGAAGACCTTCCAGAATCGTCCTTAGAGTCTTTATGCTTGGAAGTTAAACCTGTTCGAGCTGCCCCCTTCTTTGTTTTTGCTTGGTATCGTCCTCCTAATGAGTGTGCTGATATCTTTCGTCAGCTAGAGGAGAGTATGCATGTTCTAGATAGAGAAAACAAAGAAATCATCCTCTTGGGAGATACTAACTGTGATATCTTGCCTAATTACTCGGATGGGGATAGTTTGAACAGAGAACTTCCAACTCACTCGTTGCGTATTCTGGAATTTTATGACCTTTTTGGTTTTAAGCAGCTAATCAAAAAGGGGACCCGGGAAACCTTAGAATCTATCACCTTAATAGATCACATTGCCACAACTAACAAGTCTAACATAGTAACATCTGGTGTGCATGAAACAAGTGTCAGTGATCACTACATGGTATACTGTGTAAGAAAGTTCCGTGGGGCTTCGAAAAAACAGCACAAAAATATTACCACAAGACAACTAAAACGCTTTGATCATGCCGAATTTATAAATGATTTTCTTCTTGTTGACTGGAAGGGTATTGTATCGAATGGCGATGATACTAACCTCATCGTTGAACAGTGGACCAATATGTTTTCACTGATACTTGAAAAACATGCACCAGTACGTAATAGGCGTGTTTCCGAAAAGTTTAGTCCCTGGTTGACAAAAGATTTTAAGCAATTGTCTGCTACCAGAGACAGGTTGAAGAAACAAGCTGTGCGCTGTAAATCCAAAATTCTGATGGATGCTTACAGGCAGACAAGGAACAAAGTCAACAAGCTGAATACAGATTTAAAGCGAGAGTTTTTCACCAATAAAATTGCCTCGCACAATGGTGATTTAAAAAACACTTGGAAGACTATCAATACAGTCCTTAACAAGAAATCGAAAACCACCCAGATCGCAGCACTTGATGTTGATGGGAGGCAGATTTGTGATAATAATAGTATTGCAGAATCAATGAATAATCTTTTTTGTAGTATTGGCAATACCCTTAGCGGCAAGATACCTGAAACATTAAATCCACTTCTGGAGAATGAGTACTCGGTAAACCCACAAAATCTACGCTTCGAATTCGAGGCTATCACTGTGTCTCAGTTAGAGGGAGTATTCGGCAAATTCAAAACATCCAAGGGATCTGGTGCTGATGGTATTGCTAGCTATTTTCTGAAGATAGGCCTACCCGTTATCGCTGAGTCACTCTGTGACATTTTTAATCTTTCGATTGCAACTGGTGTATTCCCAGATAGTTGGAAAATTGCAAGAGTGCCCCCTATTTTCAAAAGTGGTCAATCAAATGATCGTTCGAATTATAGACCGATCTCAGTGCTTCCGTTTCTGTCCAGGGTTTTCGAAAAGTTGATTTACAACCAACTTTACGAATACCTTGACAAAAACAAGCTTCTTTTTTCCAAACAGTCTGGGTTTAGATCGCTGCACTCTGTTGTTACTTGTCTGCTTAATTGTACCAATGACTGGTATCTTAACATGGATAAAGGTCGGTACACAGCGATGGTATTTATAGACCTCAAAAAAGCTTTCGACACTGTAGATCATGAAATTCTACTTAAGAAATTGACAAAGTATGGTATCACAGGTCTTGAGAATACCTGGTTTGCATCTTTTCTAGATAACAGAAAGCAATTCTGCAGAGTTAATGGGGTATCCTCAAAACTTGACGACATAAATTGTGGGGTGCCGCAAGGCTCTTGTCTTGGTCCTCTTTTGTTTTTGATCTATATTAATGATCTGCCATTTTCTCTACAGAATAGTCAAGTTACCATGTATGCGGATGATACCACCATATCATATTCTTCCAAAAACATCGATGATCTCAACAAAAACCTAAATAGAGACTTGAACTGCCTGAAACAATGGCTTCAAGGAAATAAACTGTCTTTAAATGTCATTAAGACTCAAGCCATGGTTGTAGGATCTCGGCCAAATCTTAAAAAGATCTCTGATGGAAAAGTCCAGTCCCCCTCCTTTGGTATAGGTGACTCACAGGTTGAGATTGTTGAGAAAACTAAATACTTGGGAATTCAACTAGATCAACATCTCGTTTGGGATGAGAACACTAGATTATTGCGTGCTAAGGTCTCTCGTGCTATTGGGTTTTTAAAGTATGCTAAGAAAATACTACCCCAGGAAACTCTTAGCCAAATCTATAGAGGTATTGTTGAACCGCATTTCCGCTACTGTTGCTCTGTGTGGGGGAGCTGTGGGGAATCTAGGAGACTTACGCTGCAAAGGTTACAAAATTGTGCTGCCAGAATTGTGACAAATAGTAGCTATGATGCACCTGCCGATGCCCTTATACAAAAGTTAAAGTGGCCAACTATCGCTGAAATTATCAAACGAGAGACAGCGACGATTGTTTACAAATCCTTAAATGGTCTTGCACCGACCTAGCTCTCGAATATTTTTTCAAAGAACTCAACACGTGACACTGTCAAGTTGAGAAACTCTGAGACTGACTTACGTGTCCCTCTTTTTAAAACGAGTAATGGGCAAAAGTCATTCTCATATCGTGGTGTGAATCTGTGGAACAGCCTTGAACCAGAGGTTAAGCAAGCGCCCTCTTTATATGCTTTCAAACATCGACTTTAAAGCATGATGATGGGTGGTGGTATGCAGTTGGATTGGACTGGTGTCTGTCGGACTCTTTGCCTGCCAAGGGGTGCTACATGAAAGTGTGGCATTTCAGGGTGGGCATGGGGTTTGATCTGTTCTGGTCCGGTCTGATTGTGTCCTGCCACCCTTGGTTTTATCAATCTCGGTTTTAACATTATGTATTAATTTTAATTTCACTTTAGTTTTGTGATTAGATTATTTATTTTCGTTTGTAGATTTTAACATGTAAATTAAATTGTAAATTTTGTCACGGCCCCCTGAAAAGCGACCTTTGTCGACGGGGTTACCGTGTTGAAAGAATATAAAATGAAATGAAAAAGGTAACTATCGAGAAACATTTTGAGAGTGATTAGCCATTGGTTAAAGCTAAATTCGGAGTCAACCAAATTTGTATACATTTTTGAGACATCTGGTATTTTCTAGGGGACTCGTGCTTGTTATCAGCTTTAGTTGCGCATATCCAGTTTAAACCACAAACTGCACTTTCTCGCTCAAGAAACAACGAGTGCAGTCTGGCACTACGCGGCTTGCTAAAACTGACAAAATTATTTTTTGACTAATTTTAAGAAGTGGAGCCCTGGAGCCCTGAAAAGTCTGAAATGGAGCCCTGGAGCACGACAATTTTGCCTTTGGGAGCCCGGAGCCCATAGAAATATGCCCCGGAGACTCGGAGCCCGAGATCCCTTAGGGGGCCTCAGGAATGGTGGCACGGTTTATCCATAGATGGTTTATCGAAAAAGACATCACGAAATTGTTCGTTCTGGGCCAGAGTGGACTTACAGCTACTCCCATAATCTTCAGAATGGCAAGTTCATGTATTCGTTATTCACCGTTGCTTTATTCATATTTCTGTTCATTGGAATTGGATCTTGTCATTCGACGATTGCATGTAGCTGATCATTCAAGTTCTCGCGCCCATTTGTGTTGACTGCGTTGTTTTCTGGTGAAACTGGCTGTAGATCGCGGCAGAAAAAGTGGATGTTTGTTATTATATCCATTTGAGGTATGTGTATGCACTAGTTCTTCTTCAGGTTTTCAGTAGAATTTGTAACCGATGAATGACTTCATTGAGCTTAAAAGTGCCACAATTCTGCTATTTTTAGCGATCGCAAAGCCATACTGAAATCACTTATGGTCCAAAGCATGGTGAATCTTCTCCAATTGAAATTTTGACGAAATTCGATTTATCCGATCGCGCAATGATTTTTTCCGGAGAGTGGTCAAAACGGCCGAAACAGGCCTAAGTTTTGCTGCGAAACGCGGAAGTAAACACAACGACGGAATCTGATTGGTCAATCATAGGAGAAAATGCGATCTGATCAGAGCGTGAGTCAGAACCACACGGGAGCTTTGGACAAAAGAAAAGATTTGACGGCTATGCTGTGCAGCGATGGGTGCAGCCATTTCTATAGGTGCAGCAGTGCGGTTAGCCTCCGTACAGACCCATTGTCTCTGCACGCAGGCTACAGTGTGGCTGTGTTGTTGTGGTACTTGCGGTTGCGGTATGCGGTAGATATGCCAGTTGCAGGTCCGTAGTTTCGCCCTCCATTAGAACCATTAGGTCCGTAGTTTCGCCGTTCTTCTTCTGTGTTCATCTGCTCTCCAATAATCGAAACCGTCCACCTCACTGCAAGCGATCTACAACCCGCCATAACTGGTTTCGTTAGGGCCTCCTTACGCTTTCCTTCCTGGAGGAAGATAAGGCTCAAATCCTTACTGGTTGCCAGAGCATGCGGAAATCATCCAATTTCATGCTTGTCAGCCAATGAGATCACCGCTTTCTAGCCCCTGGAGACAAAATCGGTCGTTTGAGGTAAATTTTCTAGTACTCTCACTAAAACTGAAATGGATGCTAGAATACTTCAGTTATTCGCAATTTTTTTTGATAAATCAGTTGTGGGGATGTCCGTCCAGAGTTGTTTACATGTTTAGGCACATAGCTTGTTTGGGGCCGGAGCTGCGTTCATTTTCCGGTCGAAGAATATTGACCTTCGTTGAAATATCTATAGAAATTGCTACAAATGAGATATACAGATAAGAACTTCAGCAATTATGCATACTGACCTCAGCAATAACCCAAACTCCTTTACTGCTATCATATCTCAAAATTGGAGGCAATTTCTAATGATTTCTGGTAGAGATATCATTTGGGCCTAAGCTTGTCCTCGCTTAAAACTCATTCCATTGCACTTAAAAAGTAATGGTAAAATTCTAGAGCTGAATAGTGCACTTACCCATGACTCAGGTACCAGTTTGACTTCGTTTGCCTTTTTTACATTAGCAAATTTTTATAAGAAACGACCAGTTGTGGGTGAATTGCAAAAACTTTCCTCGGTCCATATTTTTATCTGCACAGTCTATCCGCTTCAAACAACAAACAGTGAACTTTGTATCATAAAAGTCTTGCATCACAGAACATTCCTTTTGAACGATTCCATGCGCTTTAGCGAGGCACGCATTTCGTTCTTTTCGTTCTTATTTCAATCAATGCAAAACATAAAAAGAACAAAACATTGTTTTGGGTTCGCTAAAAAAGATACCCGGTTTTGCACTTTTGTTTGTTTGCATTGACTGATTGAACCAAATGCGTGAAAACAATTCACGAGTGCCTCGCTAAGGCGCATGGAATCGTTCTATAGGAATGTTTTGTGATGCAAGACTTTTATGATACAAAGTTCACTGTTTGTTGTTTGAAGCGGATAGACTGTGCAGATAAAAATATGGACCGAGGAAGGTTTTTGCAATTCGCCCACAACTGGTCGTTTCTTATAAAAATTTGCTAATGTAAAAAAGGCAAACGAAGTCAAACTGGTGCCTGAGTCATGGGTAAGTGCATTATTCAGCTCTAGAATTTTACCATTACTTTTTAAGTGCAATGGAATGAGTATTAAGCGAGGACAAGCTTAGGCCCAAATGATATCTCTACCAGAAATCATTAGAAATTGCCTCCAATTTTGAGAAATGATAGCAGTGAAAGAGTTTCGGTTATTGCTCAGGTCAGTATGCGTAATCGCTGAAATTCTTATCTGTATATCTCATTTGTAGCGATTTCTATAGATATTTCAACGAAGGTCAATATTCTTCGACCGGAAAATGAACGCAGCTCCGGCCCCAAACAAGCTGTGTGCCTAAACATGTAAACAACTCTGGACGGACATCCCCACAACTGATTTATTAAAAAAAATTGCAAATAACTGAAGTATTTTAGCATCCATTTCAGTTTTAGTGAGGGTACTAGAAAATTTACCTCAAACGACCGATTTTGTCTCCAGGGGCTAGAAAGCGGTGATCTCATTGGCTGACAAGCATGAAATTGGATGATTTCCGCATGCTCTGACAACCAGTAAGGATTTGAGCCTTATCTTTCCTGGAGGCGCATTTTCAAATTTACGGCCTAACAAAACCATTTATGGCGGGTTGTAGATTAGCCTGCGTGCAGACTCTACAGATTCCCTGAAGAAAAGTGAGGTTCCTCCTCCTCCCCTCACTTTTCTTCAGGGAATCAGTAGAGTCTGCACGCAGGCTAGTTGTAGATCGCTTGCAGTGAGGTAGACAGTTTCGATTATTCAAGAGCAGAAAGGACTGGAGGTTTGTTGCGAAGGTTGTTGATTTTTGGGAATTAGGCCATAACGGACAAAATCTAGGATAGGCCTAGCTACAGTTTGATCTTCTCGTAGCCCGTGCTCAAACTTGAAGTTCAAAAGAAGACCTTTCAAAATGAAAATACTGGATGCAAAGATGTTAATATCTATTCAAATGATATAAATTAAGTGCAATGTACAACTTACAAACTGTTTTATCTCAACAGCAAATATTCTCAATCTCAATCTTATATAAATATTATTATCGAAGAAAATGTTATTATTCGATACATCTGTACGAACATAAACAAATATGTACATTCTGCTTAAAAATCCTATCGATCTTTTCAAATTAACATTAACTTTCATCAACAAAACTCAACGAATGCACCGGCGTTGAATCTCTGTAAAATTTTAAAATCTTTTACACGAATTATTACTGCTCAGTTCTTTGAAATGAATGGCTAAAAGGAGCATACGTTCCCGATCTTTGAAAAGATTGGTGTAAAATTCTATGAACAATTTCTTTAAACTGGATGGCTTCAAAGAAACGTTAGCTAGTATATCGTTACAAATCTACCGTTGGACTTCAGAAATATTCAATATTTTCAGAATTATGGAGTTCTTCTTCTCAAGAAAAATTTTAAACGAGTTTTAAAACTATCTTAGTTGCTAAACCTTTGGAGGAAACACAGTACAATTTTCAAGAAAGCAGTGGTTTATAATGTCTACAATATGGTGTCCAGCATAAGTCTGTCACTCTTCTGGTTTACGATTTAGAAATTTGATTACCAACGTCGTCCCCAAGGCCTTTTGTCACATTGTGCAATTTACATATTCAATCCATTATGCAACAAGTTGCGTAACAGATGCTCAACATCATAAATGGAAGGAAACTAGCTTTCCTTAGCATAGATTCCAAATCTTTAAAAAGGCTGGTGTAAAATTGAGTGACCTATTTCTTTGAACTGAATGACTTTAAAGAAACTTTAGCTATTTCTCTATAATTCTACCGTTGGACTTTTCTGAAATCTTCAATATTTTCAGAATTAGAGTGTTTTTCTTCTTTTTCAAGAATTCAAGAAAAATTTCCAACAAAACTTAAAGCCATCGTGGTTTCTAAACTGTTTGACGCAACATGAAGCAATTTCGATGAAAACGATAGCTTATGAATGCCTAAAATACGGTATCAAGCAAAAGTCTGTCACTTATTTATGATTTAGAAATTTGATGATGCTACATCCTCAAATGAGTTGAAATGTAAGATATGCTGTAATTTTGAAAGATGTTAGGTCATTGAATTTTACACCCAACTTTTTACGCCAAGTTAAAGATTTGGAACCTATGCTGCTTTCCTTGGACACGTGTTAAGGAATCAAAATTTGGACAAGAGACTGCTAATGGGCATGGTAATGGGAACCGGGGAATGGGAACCAAAGAATGGGAAGACTGATGACAAGACCAAGCGACAATATCAAAGAAATCTGCGGACTTACTATTGGTGGAGCTGAAAGATTGGCACAGGATCGAGACCAATAGAGAATGCTGGTGCAGAGGGCCAAGGCTGTTTCAAGTATGAACAATCTGTTGTTGATGATGACCAATTTTTTATGAAAAAAGACGTATAGTTCCTTATCGGCGTAAACAAATTTTTTCTGATGAAAAAAAACGTGTAGTGGACTTTCCAGAAATTTTGAATATTTTTCAAAATTGCAGCGTCTTTTAAATTTCAGCTCATTTGAGGATGTGACGTCATCAAAAAATCATAAACCAGATGAGTGACAGGCTTGATACCATATTGTAGGCATTCATAAACTATGGTTTTCTTCGAAATTAGGCGTCACTATGCAAATGACTACATAATCATGCCTTTAATCCAAGATTAACGCTAATCGTGGTTAGAACAACCAATTTTACACCAGCCTTTTTAAATATTTGGAACCTAGCTCGTGTATCTGCAATTTATGCGTTATCAAAAATCTCACGTGACATATAACTTGAGACAGACTTTAACAAGACATCCATGGAGCATCAGCCACATCACTGGGATAAAGTTTGGTGGACTGTTTTTTGACATCAGAAATTCTTCTACTCTATCTACATCACAACACAAGTCCTGCTTTTAACTGATTTAGAATCAGTTCGTTGCGTTGTATTCATTGTTTGGTCAGTAACAGAGCTAATCTCAGTTGCTTCGCTAATTTTCCTTTTAGTTGCGTTATTTAAAAACGTGTTGTTATTACTTATCAATGATCCGTTTATTGGCGGCCGCAATGAACGCCTTCCAGACAATGATCTTGGAGTCAGCGGAGGAGATCTTAGATCGTTCGTGCTGAATCTTTGCGATGATAAACTTCCCACCGCCATGACACTAGTTCTTCTTGCATGATCACAGTCCATTCTTGCTTCGCTAATTTTTCTATCAAGAGCCAATTGCGTTTCTAAGTTCTTCACTTTGGCGTGCAGTTTTTTATTATCTGTTTCAACATTTTGGAGCTTTGAAAGAGAAAGAAAACAATCAATCAGTGTTCAATTTTACGTGAGTCGCAACCATCGGTCGAGTAACCAAATTGTTGAGTTCGTATACAAGCAATAGACAAAATCGGCTTAAGGTTGGTTTTACCCAGTTCAAGTCATGTGATTCTGCAGTATTACACTACCTTTTGATTCATGGAACAAGCTTTCATGGCGCGAAAAACAAGGGCAGATTTAGATTTTGTAATACAATAGCATCAATTTCTTTTGAGTAACACCTCAATTCAAAGCGATCAGCGACTGCAGACAAAAGAAATTCTCTCAACCAGTAATTCAAAACAAACAAAACCGCAAAAGTTGCCTCGAAACCAGTAGGGCAAACTCTCACCTTGTGCACGCAAAAAGTGGGTTTTAAGAGAAGTTATGTGCTTATAACGAAAGAAGAAGGATAAATTTAAAGTTCTACCTGGCGGATTTTGTTCGTGGTTCCAAAGTACTGTCTGTATTTAAAATAAAAAATCGTATAAATACCTTGTCTTCG
Organism: Aurelia coerulea; assembly: GCA_039566865.1. Classification (NCBI taxonomy): domain Eukaryota; kingdom Metazoa; phylum Cnidaria; class Scyphozoa; order Semaeostomeae; family Ulmaridae; genus Aurelia; species Aurelia coerulea. The sequence goes on along the minus strand of CM076945.1, from coordinate 30,513,048 downwards.
AATTCCCTGCAGTTTTCTTCTTTCTTTTCAACGTCTATTTTTGTTTTTAAAACTCGATTTTGAAGTTCTCTCACTTTATCTCGCAGTGCTTGTATTTCATTTTCATCGTGTGTACATGCTCTGTTTATGAAGAACGATGAATCAGTAATGGTTCACAAAACATCAAATTGACGAAATGAAAGTTCATCATATCATCATTTTTCAATATCTACCGTAAAAGCTCTATATTAAGCCCCTGGGGGCTTATTCAATTTCGAACACTCCAGAGGGGGGGGGGGGCTTAAAAAAGAGTGTGTTTTTTACAGAGAGGATAATTAAAGAGTGTGCTTGAATTCACAAAATCAAATGACAAGGATATGTATGATACATTTTCAGTTGTTTTACATCAAATTTGCGGATTCAACATGCAATTTTACGAGTCAAATACACAAATTCCAAATTCCAAACCACATCAAAATTAACATGCAAACTTGTTTAGCTAAATAAATAGAAAATCTTTGGTAGCCTCTGGAATTTGATAAGGGGGGCGGGGGCTTAAAAGAGAGGGGGGTTTATTGAAAATTTTGGCTCAGAGGGGAGGGGCATATTAGAGAGAGGAGTTTAATAGAGAGGGGAACTAGATAGAGCTTTTTTTACGGTTATCAAACATCAACAACTTTTTAGGATACGCTGTAGAGAGTCTAGAAAATATTCATTTATAGGCAAAAATTCACATTTTAAAAATTGATAGGAAGCTGCTTCATCAAAGGGGCTGGATAAGAAATACGTAAACAAATCCACGGTTTGTGCATCAAATATCACATTTTGAAAGGAGAAATTCCTTTATAATTAGCTAAATTCAAAAGGAAAGATCCTTATCTAGATACGGGCTGATCTTTGGGCGAAAGATCAACAAAAATACTTGTTGGAAATCCATTTATATCACAGCAATCCCAAAACATATGGAGATATAATTTGTATCAGAAGAAAGTGCAAAGGCGAATCTCCAAGGTGATACATTTATTTTGAATTTTTATTGAATAGTCACGATAAATTAGCTCATCAGAAAACAGCCAAATCAAACATTTCCCCGACAGTTTCTTATCCAGCCCCTTCAAGGTAGCAGGAATTTACAGCTTCGAAGAACGAATAAAACTGCATGTTTTGTGGAAAAAGCACGACGTAGATTTGGGGGAAAAATACTTACTTTATAAGGAACTCTTTATTGTATTCATTTTCGATTCGCTCTGATTTCGCTTTTAAATCTCTTTCTCGCTTTCGAAGTAATTTTGAAAATTCATCCAGTTCCTGAAAGACACATATAATATGGTTACAACTTTAACACTGTTATCTACAGCAAGAACCCGCAAAATAGAAACCAGTTTTTTCAAACCAGCCTGCTGGGTTTCCTATTAAAAGGTCATTATTCTTGAAACAGGTCGAAAGGTTTCTTATCACATGTTTAAGAAACCCTTCAGTTATTTCAACTTAGATCTTTGAAGAAAACCCAGAGCAAACACTATCGAACAGTATTTTCTTGATACCTAGCATTCACTTGAAATTTACTCAACCTTAGCTGACATTCCAAGTATATACGTAGATTGAGATGCTTTTGATGAAGTTTCTAAAAATGTTTGGCACCTGATTGTAACAAAGATTATTCGATATGAATGTATTTGGGATCCTCCCATAAGAAACCTTCTTAAATCAGGCTGATAAGTTTCTTATATGAGGGCACCATTTTTCAAAAAAATCAGCCTGGGGTTTCTTGTAAAGTGGTTTCTATTTTGCGGGTTCTTACTTCATTTTTCATTTTCATTTTCAATTTTTTAGGCATGGTAGCCCCTCAGTTAGAGAAAAACTGATTTACAGGGGGCCATGCAATAAAAATACTAAAACTACTGTATTACGAATGACGATTATTTCTAACGTTGCAGACTTGAATTAACCAAGGGTACTCTTGGAGTATCTTATGAAAATGAAGGTGAAGGTGTAGTTGCGGCTTCTAGCACGAACCGCTGGGACAGCAGAAGTAGAGAAGAACCAGCCGAGTCCGCGACCCCTTGCCATGACACCCAAGGGGTGGGGTTCTATCTGGGATCGAGCCATGCCTGTCTGACTGGTCTGACTGCAAAGTCAAAGAAATACCACTTCGGCACAACATCTTATGCAAATAGTACACTGCTAGAACGTATGGAACGATTCTACTTCTCAAGGAAAAATAAAGAATATTATTGAATACAAATACTTACAGATTGTAACGTATTCAAGTCCTGTTCTTTTTCGTTTATTTGCAAATGGCGTTTATCTAAATATTGTTCGTATTCGGTGATCTAAGAAAAAATAAAAAGGTTCTCGTATAAATGAAAGGTCAATAGTACCTGCATAAAAAGGGTCTCGCGAACTACATACATATTCATTAATCAAAACAATGCAATACACATGTATCAGGTGAGTCAATAAAAAGGCCGGCGTTTGAAAAAATGCTGCTCCCTGAATATCAAAGCAATAATAATGAACGCTTTATTGTTTTATTGCCGACATATTCATTTAGGTTCAGTAATTTACCCGGCTTCAATCGTTTATTCGTTCCCATCGATATTTATGGGAGATTTTCTGCAGAAAGCCCCAATCGAAAACCTGCAAAAACGAAGGAAAACGATGAGCAAAATTTCCCTTCGTTTTCCTTCCTAGCAATTATGACATTAACATGCATTCATGCATTTTGTCCTCCAGGGATGATGGTATTCCCCTGAATAAGTTATTTATACATAGAGAAGACCTCTTCATTCCCCCAAGAGGACAGCAAGTGCTAAAGCGTGCTCAAGTAATTGCTGTAAGGTAAACATATCAGGGAAACTTGCTCATGATTTAGCACGTTTTTGAAGGTTTCTCGAAGGGCCTTTATTCAGAATACCCTTGTAAAATCTGAATGGAGTGACCGATTTCCACCAGGAAAAACTCTAAAAATAATTGAACATGCTAGCTATTCAATGAGATATTGCAAAATATCGTTGCTTATATATTCAGGGAGCAATTACCATTCAAACGCCGAGCGTCTTTTTTTGCTTACCCGGTAGAAACGTTAAGCAATGTATTTCCATGCTTCTTTTGGTGTCGTCTTTTGCTATTGATTATTAGCAGACTGTACATTTTAGGGGAATTCATATGAAAAAAGGAACGGGAAGAAATAGTTTTGAACAAGAACGAGGGTAAATGTCCAACTGCTTTCAACATTTACGTTTATATGGCAAGAATAAAGTATGTCTTAACAAGCCAAAAAGACACACTTTGCTCCTTTAGTTGAAGCCTATAACTGTGTGAACTGACGTCATCAAGCAAGGTTCTTAACCAGACCATATGACCTTTCTGAGATGCAAAATTATTCAGCCCTCAGGAAGAAAATATCAAGTTCTGTCTTATTTCGAAAATTTCGAAAAAAAATTCATAGTGAGTTAGGATGGTTAAAGAATGTGAATTTTCGTCTATGCATGGGCAGTTGTCAGAAGCCGCGAAGTAAGCAGCCGCCGCTTGCCCCCCTAAATCCGCCACTGTTCTAGCACCAACCGCTGGGATAGAGAAGACCCAGTCGAGTCCGCGACCCTTGACCTTGTCAGCAGCCGCAAAGTAACCCCCAAGAAGTGCTCCTTCTTCCTCGTGTCTTACGTTACGTTTGATTCAGTTGTATTGAATACAATAAATTAGCAATTAAAGAAACTCAAAATGCACCTCTTCTTCTCTTTCTAGACATTGCTTTTTCCGTTTCCCTAATTCTTCTTCCAGTTCGTCAATCGACTTCTATAAACAAAAAGAAGAAAACTGTTGATAACGAAATGTAATTATGAAGAAGAAAATTCATCAATTTTAGGCCTAAAAACAACCATCTTTCTCACCATAAATTTTGGGCCTCTGGATTTTACGATAAATTAGGATCACAAACTTTTGCACACCAGAACTTAAAGTTGTGGAAAATAAATAGAAATCAGCTATATCATGCACTAAAGTCTTAGCAGGGGCGTAGTCAGGGGGTGCGGGGTAACCAGACTCCCCCAATTTTTGGTTTTGGGACATTTATCGCCAGTTCAAACAATTTGTTGGCATATTCAACGATCAAACCCAAGAAACGTCCGTTCTGTCAGCAATTTCGGTATCTGCACCCTTAATGATTTTCTTTAGCTTTACCCTTGAGTCCGAAAGAAAAGTGGTTGAAACTGATTATTGATAAACGGTATCAATATACCGGGTGACCCACAAAAAAGTGACCCAACGCAATCTGTTATAGAAAAAAATTAAGTGGCCGATTGAAATATTTCAAATGTTGTTCGGTCGCTAAAAGACTAGCCTACATTATGAGTATTTTGCAATTTTTTAGGGCACTGTAAAGTTCCCGAATGAAAGATTTTGAAGAAAATGGCAGGCTTGATATCCTCAAAAAGTCATCAAAAACAGGGGATTGATTTAAAGCCATTTCAGATCTTCAACACAACGAGAAGCGTGTTTCATTTTACCTGAGAATATCTTTAAGTACCTAGGGACAATAAACTTGCTGTGCAGACTTCCAACTGGGTTGCCTATTCCCAGGTTGAAATGAAACACGCTCCTCGTTGTTTTGAAGATTTGAAACGGCTGTAAATCAATCCCCTGTTTTTGACGACTTTTTGAGGATTTCAGGCATGCCCTTTTCCTCGAAATCCTTAATTTTGGAAATTTACCGTGCCAAAAAAAATTGCGAAAAGTACTCATAGCATAGGCTAGTTTTTTAACGACAGAACAACGTTTGAAGCATTCAAATCGGCCACTTACTTAATTTTCTGTAAGAGATTGTGTGGGGTCACTTTTTTCTGGGTCACCCGGTATATCTTGCAGCAACAAGAGCAGATTTTGTAATACAATAGCAACAGTTGCGTTTGATTGACACCTCAATTCAAAGCGATTAGCGACTGCAGACAAAGGAAATTCTCTCAACCAATAATTCAAAACAAACAAAGCCGCAAAAGTTTCCCCAAAACTGGTAGGGCAAACTCTCGCCTTGTGCAAGCGAAAGATGGTTTTTAAGGGAAGTTATGTGCTTATAGCGAAAGAAGAAGGGTAGATCTAAAGTTCTGTCGCTTAGATTATGTTTATTTGATTCAGGAGCGGAGCAGAAGGCATTGTAATTCTCGCGTCTTTAGGGCTTAAAATGAAACGATTACAAAACAGCTCCTAAATCAAATAAACATAATCTAAGCCACAGAATTTTAGATTTACCCTTCTTCTTTCGCTATAAGCACATAACTTCTCTTAAAAACCATCTTTCGCTTGCACAAGGCGAGAGTTTGCCCTACCAGTTTTGGGGAAACTTTTGCGGCTTTGTTTGTTTTGAATTACTGGCTGAGAGAATTTCCTTTGTCTGCATCCGCTAATCGCTTTGAATTGAGGTGTCAATCAAACGGAACTGTTGCTAGTGTATTACAAAATCTGCTCTTGTTTCTTGCAGCATGCTGGGAGATTTCGAAAATAACAGTTGACCTTTCTGATTTCAAACAATCCAAAATGTTCAAAAATAGTCTGAGATAGCCTCAAATTATGGTTCAAGCAATTTGCAACGAAATGTCATCACATCCTGAAAACCAAAATCCCTTTTGATGCACAGAAAAGGGGAGATTGATTACATAATCATAGTGACCACCACACGGTATTTTATAAGAAACTTGGATTAGCACTTAGTACTAAAAGTTTCTTAATTTCGCATGAAAATTTCGGTGTTTTAGTAGTAAAAGTTTCCTAATTAGTTTCTTATTTTTTGGGGCATAAAATTGCGGTATTGTTCAAAGTTGAGCCTTCTTCTCGACAAGGGGCTTCCATTTTACACTGAGATTGTCATCACGAATAAGCAATTTACATTCAGGCAAAAATTTACCAATTTATGCAGTTGAAAGTTAAAAAAAGATGAAGGTACCTTTGTAAGAGAGACAGAATAAGAGAGACATACAGAAATAAAATTTTAGAGTTTCCAAACTGCTCTTGAGCGTAGTACTAGAGTTTCTTAAATTTTTGGTCATCGTAGTACTAGTTTCTTATAAACCAGTTTCTTATAAAAAAACGTGTATTGATAGACTGATGCATAGTGTTGCTGTTGTTGATGTTGTTGTTGCGATAACAGGGACTATGCAGTGAGTCTAAAGTGTGGATGGCCAGAATTAAAAGAAAGGAAGCTTATCAGTGTTGTAGAGAAACATTAAAACAGGTTTCAAAGTTACCTTTTCCTTTGCATATGATTGTAACTTCTCTTCATGATCTTTTGAGTGTATGCTACGAAAGAGTATGAAACATTTGGTTACTTTTCTCGTTGGTTCTCATTTGCATGCAAGTGGAATTCAAGGTACATTTTCGAATCACTATGTTTTTTGAAATACAAGAACAGGAGTATTTCTACATGTAAAAGGCCCGGGGGGGGGGGGGGGGGGTACTTGACCAGGTTTTGGTCGGGGACGTGCCATCGAAGCTTCAAAAACATACCCGTACCTTATACCAATTTTCCGAAAAAGCATACCCGACCTTATACCAATTTTCCGAAAATATATATCCGACCTTATACTTGTACCAAAATCGTGAAAATCGATACCGTTCCTTTTTCCAAAATCGTGAAAATCGATACCGTTCCTTATACGAAATTCACAAAAATCGATACCCTTCCCAATGGCACGTCCTCGTACCCAAAATATGTGAAGTACCTCCCCCCCCCCCGGGGGTAAAAGGTACATCTCCACTCTCAAAATGAAACTTGGATCTTGGCAACAGATGCACTTTTGCTCATGCTTTCAGATGCTATTCTTTAGTTGCAGCAAGATAAAAGCTATCATGTCTTTCTGAAATGATAGCTTGCCTCCCCCCCCTCTCCCAATATGTGACAGATGAAGTTGCACTGGCATTGCAGAAGAATGAAGACCTAATTGAGTCTGTGACCCCTTGTCATGATGCTCACACTGGGCTCCAAACTTGTCCGCCTGACCATTCTGATTAGCCACTCAGCAAAGTGGCCATCACTGATCTCCCTTCAAAAATTAAATACATTTCACCATTTTACCCATGTTCACAAGGCAGGGATTTGACCCTTCCCTTCAATGGACAAATTTAGTTGACAATGTTTACACCACTTCAAATCACGTGATTGGCCTCTTAAGGAAACTTTCTTTTCGTATTAATTAAGGACTTCATACCAGAAAAAGCACGAGGCAGGTAGCTGTATCAACATATAATGAAATGATTTCTCAAGTTTATGGTCACTGACCTGAAGTGGGTATAAACAACATTAGCTGCAGCTGAATCTGTCTATTGATAAGCTAAAGTGAATTTTGTAAAAGATTTTGCCTTCTCAGGTTTACTGCCTGTTTGCACAGGGACAGGACACACATTGATAACAGCAGATTTTAACTTGTTGAAGTGTCTGCACGCAGGCTAGAAACTATTTGATTCTTTGGATTATCACAGAAGATTGTTGTGTCTGGTATCACTAGAAATCAATTAGAAAATGGATCTACTACCTATTACACCATAACACCAGGCTTGCAAAGAAATATGTAAACAAATCCATGGTTTGTGCATCAAATATCGCATTTTGAAAGGAGAAATTCCTTTGTAATTAGCTAAATTCAAAAGGAAAGATCCTTATCTAGATGCGGGCAGATTTTTGGGTGAAAGAACAACCAAAATGCTTGTTGGAAATCCATTTATACCACAGCAATCCGAAAACATATGGATATCTAATTCATATCAGAAGAAAGTGCAAAGGCGAATCTCCAAGATGATACATTTATTTTGAATTTTCATTGAATAGTCACGTTAAATTAGCTCATCAGAAAACAGCCAAATCAAACATTTCCCCGACAGTTTCTTATCCAGTCCCTTTAAATTTCCTCTTCCAGCACCATATTGAAATTAAATATTTCTTGCAATGGGTATCACCATAAAAGTCAAGATAAACTTTAGAATAATACAAGGTAGTGCGGGCATCTAGTTTGTACTATTTCTAGGAATACATTTAGCACCACACCACCATGAAAACTTGTGCCACGAATGCAAAACGTAGTATGATACTGAAAAACTTCCCAAGACTTGAAATGGATAACACAAGCCTTGGTTGATTTTGTCTATTCCTCGCATCCCTCATCACATCAAGAGTTTCTAACCTTTCATCCATCGTCTGTCGCATGTCCTCCAGCTCTGTGATGTAGCTTTCTCTTCTCGTCTCGTATTCCTCTCGAAGCTTTTTTAACTATGAAGGAAATGAACTTCACATTCAATAAAATGACAAATAAAATTTTGATGCCTCGTAGGGCGTTTAAAAAACAAGGTACATTTTGATTCAATAACTGGGGTCTGGAGATGTAGCTAAGCCCTTTGAAAAGTGAAAGGTATCTGCAGCTTCTGAAAGAGTTAGACCTCAAACGTTGAGATCGAGATGAACGTGAGATGAACCAAGACAAGGAAGCTAAACACGAGGGCAAAGGTTGTTGTGTTTCCTACTTCCGTGTATATTTAGGCCCAACGATCTTCTGCGTAAAAAGAAGAATTCTTTGCATATTGGCGTAAAAATATCGTAAATGTAATAGAGAGGTTATTCAATTAAAAGCTATTCAAAGTGTAACTACTTTGTCATGGCATGTGATAACATGACTGTCTGTACCCATATATAACAGCATTTCAGCGCATTTCAGGGTAGAATTGTGAACTGTAGTCATATGAAAATTGATCGAAATTAATATCTAAACATCATGATATTGTATTGCCAAATTGACTGATCAACAGCTCGATTTGACCAAACAACGCTGCAAAGTACGGCGAATTTCAAGCACGCACGATCGAAGAAGGCGAGTAGTCGTCGTTTCCTTTTACCTTGATGTCCTGCTGTCGAAAAATGCAATTTTCAAAACATTTCTGAAACTGCAGCAGATGGTAATTTTTTGATGGTCTTCTTCCGTTTGTTTATGTACGAATTTCTTCGATATCGGCACGATATTTCATTTGTTGCTCTGTTGTACACCTACTTGCTTGTTAGCTGACAACATGATATAAATTTGCCACTACGAGAACGGCTGACACCCATTAGCCACAAACCGCAAAATCCCAAACCAGCCCAGGCATGAAATCTGTTCATTTACTCGGTTATTCAGTTTCATCGAGTTTCGTGATGAAGTATGGGGAAATCACCCCGGGGAATAACCAAACATAAAGTTCTCTTCATCTTCCGGTAAAATCCTTCTGCTTTCGCGAGGGCGGGCATTTCACACTTGGAACGATGGTCCCACCTTTGTCCCAATTCCCAAAAACTCGTCCTTTGTGCTGGCAAATTTTCGCTGTTATTTTTATTCAATTTTTTTTGAGGCAAATTTTAACATAATGTATCACTGACGATGTTTGTCAAGTGTCTCAAAAACCGCTTGTCGGACATAGGTAGAACCGCCTTGCTGAAAACTTGAAATACTGTCTTTTGTGCTTAAATTTGGCTGTCAAAGGGAGAACCAGTTTCTGTAGTAAGCCACCGTAAGTGGATCTTAGGATGGATCTGCACTTAAGGTGGCTCACCACAGAATGTTTCCAAATCATGAAACAGTGATAAGGTGGCTCACTACCAAGTAAAAATAAGTCCAAAACACACACAAAACAATTGGTTAAGGTGGCTCGTTACTGATGAAACATTCACAGTGATCCACGCTTGGTGTCTTATCGTTCATGGCCAGTGCTCCATTTACTAAAATGCCCTTACACGTCTGTTCAAAACCTCAAGGAGGTACTGGCTTTTTACGAGGCAGATGCAAAAATGTATCAGAAATCATCAAATTCACATGTATTATCCAAGGTTTCGAGGAAATAGTGTCCAGTGCGGTCCAGTGACAGAATTACGAGGCTTGATATATCATGAAATATCTGCCGCAAAAATAAGTAGCCATCTTAACTACAAAGAGACCACTTGACCTTTTAAATTTTAAATTTGAACGAAGAAAAGAAGCATCATTGAAATTACTGGGAGCACAAGGAAGAACTTCCAAGGGATCATGCTGCTTTTGAAAAGGGGAGAAAGGGAGCAACCATCCCCCTACTAGAGCCTGATTTTGCCTCGGATTTTGCAATACTTGCCCGCTCCTGCTTTCACGAACACTAATTTTTGCAACAAGAAACAGCCAAGAAACGTTCGTAATATGTCTTTTTTAACACTGTACAGTAATAGCAACTACTTTGATATTATTTTGAACTTGTTTCGAGAAATTTAGGAGCCCTTCTAACCATCAAAAATATAAGAAAATCATTTAGAAACTTTTGGTAGCAAGTGTCCAAAATTTAAGAAACCATCTACCAGCCCCGGACCTCAGTCAGCCAACTTAGTTTCCATAAGAAACTAAGAAATTGACCAAGCACTGACAATTCCTGAAAATATTCAAAAGTTGAGAACTGAAAGTTTGTTAACAGTTTCTTATCAAGCTTCCCAAACTCTCCTTGGTTTATCCGGGAGGGCCGTGTGCCTTTATGCTAGAATATCTTAATTGTTTGTGTCCTGGACTTGCTACAAGTCTATCTTTTGGTCCTAAAGAAAATGGTCCTAAAGAACGAGAGGAAGAACATATAGAAAATTAAAAAAAAAAAGAAAAAGAGATGGAAAAATGTCTTTTCCTTTTTTTTCTTTATTTTTCTCCTCTCGTATTTTTCGTCTCTTTTTCATTCACGAACCAAAATAGAGACTTGTAGCAAGTCCATTTGTGACCAGGAGTCGAGTTCCTTGAGTTACATCTGGCATAAGAGGCCAAAGGCCAAAAGCCACAGCGGCACGGTGCCGGGGTCATATCAACAAAGGTCAAACAAAGAAAAGCCACAGGGTACATATTTTCATTTGACGCAGGAACTAGATCCTGCCAAGAACAACGATGAAATTGACAAAGAGATGACCAGCTGCTTTTGTTTAACTATTTATGATACACAATCTCACGTAACCAATGGTAACAAGACACAATATTGTCTCTAGGAGACCAAAGACAAAGAAAGTGAACATAATGGGGTTGTGCCTGATTTGCCCCCTTGATATCATTCACAAAAGGGTCAAGATCCTCGGTATTCGATTTCATCGCATTTACATAATCGTTCTAAAATCGTTCAAATACACATGTTCACCCAGGACGATGGCTAAAGTGGTTCAAAGCAGACCGAACTCTCAAGGGGTGATGCGGGATGAGACAGACGAACGGAATAATCCCAAGAAATAATCTTGAATAGGTCAAGAAAGGCTTTTCACTGTTCGGTTCTGAAAGCTTGGAACGATATACCCATCAATATCAGAGAGCTCCCTACACTTAGTAGATTCAAAAAACAATTGAAAAGTTGTTATATGAGCTGAACACAACCTTAGCTTACTCTTTTAAAGAGCATGAGCTATTAGTACCCATACCAACTGTAAATAAGAAGTATTATTATTATTTATTATTAATTAATCTTATCAATTAACCCGCAATTATTTATTATTATTATTATTAACCTAAAACGCGACGCCCTGGAAGAGCAGCTGCTATTAGATAGGTTATTGTACATAATTTTGCTTTAACTGTATATGGATTATATTAATGTAATTAGGATATTTATTTTCTAATTTAGGTATTGCGTTAGTAAGCTGAAGGGTTTTTGTGTATAAAGAATTTAAAATGAAAATGAAAAGACGAAATGCTAAAAAAAAGCGAAGGCATGCTCTTCAATATTTTCTGTGATTCCTTCTCCTTCTCATGGAAGTAACATATGGAAGTAACACAGTGCAGAGGAGAATATAAAGTGGTGTGACAACAAACTACGTTGAATGTTTTCGGGCCAGATCAAGTCTTGCTCGATCAAATACAAATCGAATGGACAAATAAAAAAAAACGATAAAAAACGTTGATCAAATTTTAAATTTGCAAAAAATATCACTGTCTAATTCAGGCTTTCTGCTCACGATTAAGTTATAAATCTTCAAAATCGGTCCAGTGTACGATTTATTGTGGCCTGACAAACGTGCATAGTTTATTTTGGCGCACCCGGTATAGTACTATGAATTGTTGTCACAATTGTATTGTGGATACAAATGAGAAAATGTCACCAATAGCCGATTTTCATGTGGATACAAACTGCACAAAGATAATTTGAGAGACGCAATAATTTTCTTACCTCGGATTCGTATTCTGCTTTTAATTCAACAATGTCTCGTTGAAGTTTCACTTTTTCTTCACTTAAATCCTTCACGTCTTGTCCTGAGTTTGTGTCGACAGGTAGAGGTGGAAGGTTTAAATCCTGGAAGAAATTTTCAATAGCATTAAATTTGAATATTTAATAGGTATTCTGCTCTCGTTGAACAAGGCAAAGCAACATATATATATAGGCATTTAGAAGCCTGTGGCTCTCAAACCATTTATCAGACTCCCAACGGGTGAGTCAATAAAAAGAACCCCCGTTAGAAAGACCACGGCTACCTGTATATCAAGACGATGATATCGGCAAATATATAGTTTAATAACCAAACAAAGAACTTAACATGTTTGAAAATTTTTTATGCAGAGAATACGCATTAGAATGAATAAAAGTTTGGTTGATAGCCGAAAAGCGGCAGTATCTTTGTGATTTGGTCCCATTTTTCTGAGCATAGGAAATATGCCGGGTGTCCTGAAAAAGTACTCCTGTTTGAAAAATCACCAGAATTTCATTTTAAGGCCGATCTTCAAATTTCTTTTTTTGGCAAGTAGATCAAAGACCAAATTATTTTTCCAGGCATAAGGCATAGCTGATCTTTGATTTGTGTTTAAATTAGTGAATTTGGCTCTTTTTGGTTCTGCCTGGTTTTGAAGCATACTGCAAAAGCACCGATAATTTCTTGAGCAATTTTTCTGTATATTAAGCTTCCAGTTTAGTCATAAACGTCAGGATGAAACGCAAAGTACTATTGTAGACTTGAAGAATAATGACAAGTTTCAATATAATGGCTCTAAAGGCAAGATTAACGGTGTTGCTTAAAGAGTAAAGCTCAGGATGAGATTTTTCAATGCGTTATTTCATGCCCGTTAAGTAATGAAAACAAACATTTTATGATCTATAAATATATTTCGATCATTGGCGAAAGAGATCAAAAGAAACTTTCATGATAGCTTTCATAATCGAGTTTGGCGATTTTTCAAACGAAAGTACTTTTTTGTAACACCCAGTGGATAAAATTCTATTTACGAAACATCCACTACTCCGAGAGTCGTGAAAAGAGGCCCAAAACCCTTGATCAAAATTATAGACAATCCCAAACAATGGTATACCTAGACTTGTCCTAAGTTTGTCTCTTCAGTCCATTTCAGACCAAGTTTATCTCTTCAGTCGATTTTTCAAACGGAAGTACTTTTTTGTGACACCCACCCGGTGGATGAAATTTTCTTTACACAACATCCACTACTCCGAGAGTCGTGAAAAGAGGCCCAAAACCCTTGATCAAAATTAAAGACAATCCCAAACAATGGTATACCTAGACTTGTCCCAAGTCTATCTCTTCAGTCCGTCTTAAACGTTCCCTTTTCGGTAGTTCCTGGGTCCGCCATTCTAATATTCCGGAAGAGGGAGCAAGAGCTCACTCTCTCGAACTCTCTTGACGAAATGTTGGAATGGCGGATCCAAGGGAATTGTCTCAAGACTGAAGAGAAAGACTTGGGGCAAGTCTATGGTACACCCGGACCCGGCAACACTGCAAAATGAGGAAATTTCGGCAAAAGAAGCATACAGTAAATCCCCGCATATAAGAACCTACTTTTTTGAGAACCAGGCTGAAAAAGGTCCTTATTTTAAAGGTACAAAGACGAATTTCAAGGTATGAAGGTTCTTATTTGAAGGGTGCCTTGTATAGGCCCTTTAGAGTCTGCATGAAAGATGTTTAGACCTGTAATATATTTTGGTAGAGTCGTTATGGACCTAATAACTAAACCTAAGCTTACAAACAGCAGGGGAGGAGATTCAAACTTTAACAGCCAACTGGGACAAAAATCAGCTTAATAACGACGATCAAGGATCAACTTATTACCCCTGCAATAAAAATATATTTTTCATCAAACTGAAACAGGTTCTTAATTACAAGGTGCATAAGTTAGAAAAAACAGCCTCTAGGTTCTTATTTTTGTAGGTTCTTATATGCGGGGATTTACTGTATTTCACCGAAGGGTTATTTTCACAAGCCATCTTCCGATGAAAGATCTTCAACAGGATTGATATGAAAAAATTGCCTTTCAAATCAGTTTCAAAAATGAATAATGAAGTAAAAAGTTAAAGTATCTTACCGCTGACGTAAATGAATCGATACTTGACGTGATTGACGTTCGATCATCACTCAACCGTCGATCATTTCGCTTAATTTGGTCATCAGAAAATGCGAATCTCACATGCTCCTTCGACGCGGTATTATCGTTCGTATCGTCTTCACTAAGTTCACTATCACTAGCAAGTAAATCACTAGCATCTAAAACGGTCGCAATGAATGCGCCGTCATCTATTGAAACTGATGATAAAGCGTCCGAGGTATCTAGCGTGTATTCATGTAATTGAATTTTGTCCATGTTGAATCGAACTGATTTTTTCGTCTTTTCCTGCAAAATAAGCAAAACAGATTTAAACTGGGCGAGTCAAACATGTATCCACTACTTGCATATCGTGCTGTAAAAAAGGAGGGATTTTGTTAAATTTGAATTTCTTCACACAATTCAACCTTAAACTTGTTTTTCGAGATTGTACTGTAAACCCTAGACTTGCCCCAAGTCTCTCTCTTCCATCCGTCTACCGTTCCCTTTACGGTAGATCCTGGATCCGCCATTCCAACATTCCACCCAGAGAGCTCTCTGGACGGAATGTTGGAATGGCGGATCCACGGATCCAAGAGCTACCGTAAAGGGAACCGTAGACGGACGGAAGAGATAGACTTGGGGCAAGTCTATGTAAACTCTGAATGCTTATTTTCCAAATGACACCAGCAATACAAAAGAAATAATTAACTCCAATTTCTTACGGACATTTTATAAAGCAAATGTAAATTGTAACAGCAAGACGAAAAAGATTCTTTTTGTTGCCCAAGGAAACATTTTTAGTTCCATATATTTTTAGTAGGTTTAGAGTCACAGAACAGCCTCGAGTATTTGAAGGACCGATGAATAATTCGCTGTATAATTTGTAGGCAAAGCTTGCAATAAACAATTCAGGAAAAATTGGATACAGTAAAAACCCGCACATAAGAACCTTCATCTATTAAGAACCTACAGCCTGAAATATTATATTTTGTACAAAATAAATAAGAACCATTTCAGGCTGATATCTTAACTAGGTTCTTAATAAAGTGATTCATTCATTCATTGGGAAATAAATGCTATCTGTTTGCCAATCAACCTCTTTCGTGAACTCCAAAACATTACTTACAGAACTGTGATAGGGAGGACCTGCAGGGGTAAACTGGGAAAGCTTGGGTTGAAGTGGATAGGCCAAGAACGTGAATAAATTTGGCTAAGATTTAGATTCACACATTTTCCTATGTTAAGAACCTACACCCTGATTACTTAATGTGCCTCATAGCACAAAAGCCTAAACAGGCTGAGTTCAAAATCTTAGGTTCTTACGTGCGGGTTCTTACTGTATTGTGGAAATGCACGTGAATCCATTCATCAGCTTTTATGTCTTGTGAATCGTTATTGGACCACAAGAACCTCCCTCCTCTACCGGCCTTTGGCAATGGAACGGGAAGGAATTGATATTTTCCAATCGGTTGAATCGTTTATGCAATGTGATCTTTCAAACAGGGTCAGTTTTCAGATGTTCTTTTGACAGGACCGTTACGTTTTTTCAGATTGTGCTACATGCTATTTCATAGCACACTTGATTTGCTACACATGACATTTAGTTAAAGCTTTCGCTTCATCTTTGAAACCATGTGTAAAAAGTCCAAGGAATGTGTTAGAAAGGGTATATTTTTGGTTGGAAACCATATTTGGAAACCATGCCAGACACTGGTTGGAAACCAAAAAGCTTTGAATTCTGCAGCTGACTTCACATTTATGCAACAACAAGGCTACCAATAGACTTTCCCCAAGTCTCGTTCATTATCTTACGGACTATAGGCCTACTCGGTCGGCAGTGACCTGCGAAAATGGAGGAACTGAGTAGGCTCGAATGAGATAACGAACGAGCTTTCCAATATTCACCATCACAGACAATGACCCAACAAAACTTCTTCTAACGCTGTTTGCTAATTGCCACCATGAAAATGCAACCTACTAAAATTGCTGTTTCTGCATAAAGTTCCCAGTGGTGAGAAAAAATTTCACAAGGTGTGGAGCTTCTAATCAAAACTTATTGTCGAAGCTTTCCTTTACTTTCTTTCAAAACCTTCATATCCTGCTGTGAGCAGGCGCTTTTGTTTTTGTTCGACATGATCCATTTGATTGAAGTTTACGAAAGATAGGTTTTATTTGGAAACTTCTGCGTGTTTTCTGTAGTAAGGTAGTTCAATCTGAAAGATCTTTGTTTTGCGAAAAGAAATCATTTGAACACTTGATAAAATCGTTAAGATTAGTCACAGTTTCTTAGCCTGCTAAAATGTGATAGTTCTGGGAAGGATATCAAATAAACTTCCTCGGTGTTTTGCTGCTGCTGTACAGGAAATCTGGGTCAGCAAAATTTGTTGGCAGAAAGGTCAGCATGTGCTGTTACACTGTTTTTCCATAGTTCTAGATATAAACCATATCTTTTGGCAACAAACAACAAACCTAATCATTTCTGCAGAATTTAACTGAATATTCAAAATTTATCAAATTTGTTGTGGTAAACAATTTGTGGAGAGCATACGCCCTTGGTCACAATGTGTGATGAATGGTTTCGGTCAGCACCCAATTCGGTGGGTACTTAGCATATTTGTCCGACGGGGATGTGCCGTTTTTCAGGGTATTGTTTTCACCTAATTTTTGCAGCACCATTCTAGAGCAGGGTTGTACAAACATGTCAAGGGGATATTGTGTTAGATCAGGTCGCTGCTCAGTCCAATGTTTATGTTTTGGAGTATATTTTTCACTGATTTTTCTGGAATCGGGTATCATTTGGAGGGGAATATTCTGGAGCCAGGTAAAAAATAATTTTTCTCTTGAGCATATCCTGGTACACATTTGAGTCAAGTACCAGTTATTGCAAGCACAAATATTGAAGAAGATGCATATCGAAACGTTTACAAAGTTGTAGTATATTTCTGAATTATCTTTAAAACAATTTTATATGCTTAGGTGAATTGGCTCTTGAATTATTGGCTTCAATGGCTTCAATTTAGAGTGTGCGACCTTATTGGGTCATTGTGATACGTCGTTACTAACACCGCGTTCACACGATGCCGGCACATTTTGAAAACGGTGAAAAATGTGACGGATAGACCTCCCGTTCACACGAAAACGGCACATTTTTTGCCGGCAGATTTTGGAAAACGGTAGATTTTGAAAACGGAACTCGAACTGGCATACTTTGAAAACGGCATCGCTTGAACACTCCAAAATGACGAAAAAAGAAAATTTTTCAACGCTTTCGAAGCAAGGCTCATTGGCTTTGGCACGAAAATACAACCTCGTTTTTGTGGAGCTTGCAAAGAGTTTATTGCAGTCACGATTTCTGGCGTTTTCGAAATTTTGCCGGTGAACGCTATGCTCAAATTTTGCTACCGTCACATTCTTCACCATCTTCAAAATGTGCCGGCATCGTGTGAACGCAGTCTAATTTATGGCACAGCAAAGGCACAACAAGGGGCTGCTTGAAAAACAGCACTTCTTTTGTTCTCGAGCAATGTTAAAATCAAGCGAGTTTTCAAACTGTTGTATTCAAACTTTTCTATATTTGTCTGTTTACAAATGAAGAAAGCATTTAGACAGATTGCTAGAACGCCTTCTTTCAAAATTTGCTTTATTTTGACATTGCTTGAGAACAGTAGAAGTGCTGCTTTTGAAGCAACGATCTGCTTCACCTGTTCTATGCCATAAATAAGCAATCACTTGTCAGACTGATTCAAACAAAGTCTCAAACAACAAGGACAGATTTTGTAAGACAATAGCACGAGTTGCTTTTGCTGAAACCTGAATTCAAAGCGATTAGCAACTGCAGAAAAAGGAAATTCTCTCCACCATAAATTCAAAACAAACAAAGCCGCAAAAGTTTATCTGAAACTCATGTAGCTAGCGGGCTCGTTGTGCATTCCAAAAATTGTTTCCAAAGGCAAACATGAGCATATATCGAAAAAAGAAGGGTATATCTGCACATCTACCTCGGGCATTTTATTCCAAAAAAAGAAGGGGAATGAATCGCCTCGCAATCGGCTTTTGAACCAAACAAATTAAACGCCCGAGGCAGATATGTAGATATATCCTCATTATTTCGATCTATGCTCATGTTTGCTCTTATGAAAAAATATCTGGAATGCACAACGAGCGAGCTAGCTACCTGGGTTTCAGAGAAACTGTCGCGGCTTTGCTTGTTTTGAATTACTGGTTGAGAAGATTTCCTTCGTCTGCGATCGTTCAAATCAAAAGCAACTCATGCTATTGTGTTACAAAATCTGTCCTTGTTGTCTCAAACCATAATTTGAAGCCTGTCCTATGATCCTGCATGTGTCTAAATAATTTGAATAGAAATACTTACAAAATTATCGTCATTGATTTTCCTAACTAATATTCCATTCATTTCAATGGTAGTTCTCATAATGCAACTCGAATTCTTGTCTCTTAATTCTTCCGTCCTACTTTCTTTAGCGTATAAAATTCTTTGAGCATCAGCGAGTATCTGAAAGGTAAGAAAAAAGATAAAATGAGAAACTACCAAATAAATTCCTGTATCAAATTTCTAAAGAAAGAGTTGTTAAAGGACAAGTCCGGGGTTGCTATGATTAATGCTAGGAAGCTAACTTACCAATTGCTGCCCCGAATTCTTAACTTTGTTTCACTTTTTGAGGATCGTAGCAGCTTCAAATTCAATAAAAATTCTGATATCTTAGGCCAAATCTGGTCGCTGTGTTGCCATTTTCTTGCACGAGCACACGTCGAAAGTGACGTCAGAAGACACAGGTTCTTTGCGCTTTTTTGACGTTATTTCGCTCAGGTAGTTTATTTAAATACGCAATTTCGCAGGGAAAAGACGAAAAATGATGGAAAAAAGTACACCACACCATTCATGCATGGCGGTATGATAACCTTGTATTCTATCATCAATCATACCAACTCCGTACTTGTCCTTTAAAGTTCGAAGAAGCACCAAAATAACCGTCACTTCTAATTTTCAAGACTTATCTTAGCTTTATTCATCACAAGATCAAATAAGGTTTACCATAAAGCAAGTTTGTCCAAATGAGCCTAAGGCATCTAAAAAGACCTGCGAATACAAATTTCCAACTTTTTGGATTGTATTCGTTTCTCACGAATCTTAAATTTTTGAAAAAATGTATCCAATCTGTTTTGGTTAAATTTCGTATCATTCTTCAAAACTAGATTGCTTCTAAGCATTGGATTGAGCCAGTAGTTTTACCGATTCAAAGCTTTGAATATAGCAACCTGTAAGCTATTAATACGAGATTTCAAAACAGCACTTGATTGAATTTAAACGATCTTTTAAATGACAACAAGTTATTTGGAACATCAAACACCTGTCATTTAACAGTGATGATAAAAAGTTTGTGCGTGTCGTTAAAAGAATACCAAAACTTACACACCCTTGTCGAAATTTTCGCTCAACTTCTAAGCTGAAAATAAACTATTTCATATAAAAGTTCACAGTAAAAATGTAAAGAATACTTTCATATTGTTTCAGGAACTCACGCAAATTCTATCAACAAAATTGAAGAACACGTTTTCATTTATCATAAACTGCATGTACGTCATTCTTGCATGACTCAACTGGTACTTTGAGATTCAAATAGGAAATGCGCGTGTTTGCTCAGACATACGTCAAAACCTGCTGAACAACTCTTCAACTGCTTAAATCTACTGCAAGCGTCATTGCAGACGATGACGAGAATGTCAATAAGTTGTAAGAATGCAAAAGCACGGAATAAGTGGCACCAAAATCGTTGTATGATATGTGAGAAAATTGATACACTGCCGTCCAGAACAACAAATTAAGACCCAGATTTCCCCTGTTCAAAATGCATCACCGTTGCGTTCTGTAAAATATCACATCAATGTAAGCCCACTACTACAATTATGGACATATTTTATCAATTTTCCTTGATAAATAAAACAATATTGGGTGACCCTAAAAGTGAAAATTTTGAGAAATCAACAAAAATTTCGTTATGCCGATTTCCGAAGTTATCCAAAGACGCTATGGCAACGATGCACCACAAATTCTCCGCTGTTGCGAGAAAACAGACAAGGAATATAGAAAGACTACCTTGAAAAAAATTGAAAATCAAAATCGTTCTCCGAGCAAACATTTTTTGTCAGTAATTTATTTTAAATGAGCTGAAAGTATTTCTAGCTATCTGAAGCTAATTAGGCCCACTATGCATGCCGCATCAAAGCATGGGGCCCCTAGTTTAACGTCCCTTCTGAAGGACGGCGAAGTGAGTTATGAGCATGAATGTAAGCAAATGTGAGCAACGATTTTGAGCAGAAAGTAAGGCATTACCTTCGAAGGAGGATCCGCTGTTTTTGATTTTCCATAAGGACTCATGTCTGCTTCCTCTTCGTCAGATGAACTCAAATAACCCGAGCTCTGAAATGAAATCAAATAAACGGTCAACAAACATGCTCAAAAATGGGTCAGCGAAAATAACAAGTAACGACAGGATCGCAAGAAGAACGACACCGAATTTCGCTGAATTAAATCATTAAATTGTATTTGCAAGCTACCGGGTGAGCCAGAAAAAAGTTCCCACTTTCGAAAATTTGTAGAAACACGAGTGAGTACTTCATGGATTTGAATGATTCAAATTCTAGTTAAAAGCCAAAAGATCGAAGTATTTTTGTGATTTTTCTCGTCTTGCTACGAGCACTGCAAATATAGGTAAATTCAGCTTTACAAAGATTTCATTGTTGTAAAATGACTAAAAAAAGAGTCTAAAACACTTGGACTCTCCTCACACAGAACAATACTCCCGGGCAACCGTAGCAACCGTAGCAACTATGTAACGAATCCAAATCGTATGAGTACGGTATAACCAGCATGACTTGTTACCAGCACGACCAAAACGAAGCCTATCTTCTCTCTGAATCAAAACGTAACTGTAAACAAAAAACATAAGAGGCACAACGTAGCATGGAGCTATATAAACAACACCATAACGAAAAAACTCTATAACAAAATAAACAACTTCATAACGAAATAAACAACTCCATAACAAAATAAACAAATTTGACAGAATCCAAAACTGATAATCATAAAATATACAAATATATGAGAAATAAGTAGAATGTAAAGTACAAACTAAATATTGTCTTGCAAGCATTCAGAAGAAGTATAAACAGCAGCAGTCAAACAAGTTTCCGAAATCAGAAAATACGGTACCTTTCGTCCTCGAAAAAAAGAACGCCAGTGGAACATTCCCATTTGCAAAATGAAGAAACCTTCCCCCGGTGCAAAATGACTTTTTCTAACAGCATAAATCATATGTCTTGGAGTTAGGAGCACAGTTAATCGAGTTTGTATATTCAACTGACTTTGCGGAACTATGATACCACAAAATCTCTGTACAAATCGTGACATAATCACATAAATAGCGCGCAGGTTAGTTCATAATCTCGTTTATCATGAATATTTCAATGGTCCATGAATGTTTAAACAGTTTGTCGGAAAGGGAAGTCATACATTCTGTGCACGGGCTGCAGGAAACTGTGAATTAAAAATAAGATTTTAGCATGTAAAATGGAGTCTTCTCAACTCATTATTTCATGTCTGATACATCGAGTGCATTTAATCCCCATGCGCGGTAGACTTATGACATTTCGTCCCTTGTTTCACTGCGTTCTTTGATTTGCAGATATCACTTGGTAATAGGGACTCATACCAACCAACCATTACGCTTATTTATAAAGTGGACCCCCTTAGGCCAGTATGGTGTGGATCCGTATTGACCAATCAAATTGCTAGAATTCAGTTTTCAAGCAATAAGGAGGCTAGACTTATGACGATGAGTCTCTTGTTTCCCTGTGCTCTTTGACTTCTTGATGGCGCTTCAGTCAACAGAGACTCATAATATTACTCTGAAAAAGTTGACCCTATTAGGCCTAATATGCTGGGATTCCTAGCTAGACTTATGACGATGAGTCCCTTGTATCCCTGCGGTACCTTGCTCACAGGGACTCATAATGAAACAGTTAAAAACCTGACCCTATCTTCTGCATTCGATTGATCGAATCTGGATCGAACGACTGCTTCGGCTCTGTTCAACGGTCATTCCTCAGAAAGGAAATGCGATAGAAACCACGGTAAGCAGACACTTAATCAACAAAACTTGGTATTCATCTGAAGAAGAAAGTTCACTTTACCTGGTGAGTGCAAAATAAGTCTTTTAATGCTGCAATTTCCATGTTTTTAAGACCAAGACATATGAGAGAAATCTTCAAGTACCTGCTGCAGCAACTTCCTTCAAATTTAGTCAACTGCGTCAATCGAATTGGAGGTTCGAAACTGATTGTTCTTTGCCAAATCTCGCAATCTGATTGGTATGCTAGGAATCCCAGCATATTAGGCCTAAATAGGGTCAACTTTTTCAGAGTAATATTATGAGTCTCTGTTGACTGAAGCGCCATCAAGAAGTCAAAGAGCACAGGGAAACAAGAGACTCATCGTCATAAGTCTAATTCCTAGCATACCAATCAGATTGCGAGATTTGGAGAAGAACAATCAGTTTCGAACCTTCAATTCGATTGACGCAGCTTACTAAATTTGAAGGAAGTTGCTGCAGCAGGTACTTGAAGATTTCTCTAGGATGTATTGGTCTTAAAAACATGGAAATTGCAGCATTAAAAGACTTATTTTGCACTCACCAGGTAAAGTGAACTCTCTTCTTCAGATGAATACCAAGTTTTGTTGATTAAGTGTCTGCTTACCGTGGTTTCTATCGCATTTCCTTTCTGAGGAGTGACCGTTGAACAGAGCCGAAGCAGTCGTTCGATCCAGATTCGATCAATCGAATGCAGCAGATAGGGTCAGGTTTTTAACTGTTTCATTATGAGTCCCTGTGAGCAAGGTACCGCAGGGATACAAGGGACTCATCGTCATAAGTCTATAAGGAGGCGCTATTTAGCCTGTTGTTGTTGTTGCTTACAAAAACGGTTGATACGGTCCAGAGTTCTCGTAGCTGCGATGGATCAATTTTGTTCTACAGAGGAAGATTATTGCTTTTGGAAGGTATGTATTTTGCGTTTACTAGGTCAGGAAAACATTATTCTTTGCACTACAAGTTTGCTTTGAAATGTTGAAACTGTTTAAACCAAAATTTGAAGCGATTTTGTTGATTGTCGAGAACTCCCACTAGTTTAGGCCATTCTGAAACAGGGGGCCCACTTTATGAGTCCCTATTGAGCAAGCGATATCTGCAAATCAAATAATGCAGGGAAACAAGGGACGAAATGACGTAAGTCTACGAGCGTGGCAGATTGATGTGACCTGGATCAAGCCACTTGAACAGAACATTTCCATTTCATCACACTTGAGTTGCATAACGGTTCTAGGTCACGCCAATCTGGCAAACACAAAGATTAAAATTCTCTCGATGTATCAGACATGAAATGATAAATAAAGAAGACTCGATGTATCATGTTTAAATCTTCTTCTCGATTCAGCGTGTCCTACAGCCCGTGGTGATAAAGTATTATGGCGAATGAAATCATGAAATTACACAAGGGTGGTAAAATAGCAAGTTAAAATTGTGAAAATTACGCAATACGACAGCGGTGGTTTGCCTATAACAGAAGGCGGCTATGTAAATAACCATTTAGTCAGGAATAAATAAAGAATATCCTCTCCACTCCAGCAGGCATCAAGGTTAAGCCACCAAAGAAAACGATTTTCAAAATGACAGTGACAAAGCATTTTACGGACGGTTTTATCATAAGGAACTTCCACTGATGTAGTCCCAGGTAAACGAAGGACTGAAGAAAGGAAAGTGGTAGAGTTGAACGAACGATGTTTTCATCGGCGGTATAACACACTGGCCACCATTTGACAACGAACACTATAAATGTTGTTGAGTGCTGTAAAATATCATATCAAGGGATGTATCTAGATATCTGCCCGGGGCATTTTATTTGTTCGGTTCAGAAGCTGATTGATGGCATGATGGGCGATTCAATTCTCGTATTTTAGGGTGTAATTAAAGCACTCACCGCTCAGCTCCTGAATCAAACAAATAAAATGCCCCAGGTAGATATCTAGATACATCCCTCTTCTCTCGATATATGCTCATGTTTGCTCTTAAAAACCATTTCTAGAATGCACAAGGAGTGAGCTAGCTACCTGTGTTTCAGGGCAACTTTTTGCGGCTTGATTTGTTTTTGTTAATGACTTGACCAACCGGGTATGACCCCGTTTACACGACGTCGGTAGCATACCGGCATGACCTGACACCGGTATGGGCTAAATCTGTGTCTGCAATCACAAATCGCCTTGTATCTAGGTGTCAATCAAAAGTAGCGGCTCGGCGGCTCCTATAGTAACATTACAGTATCTGTCCTTGTTGCCAGAAACGATTTTCATGTCATGACAATCGACTTTGTGACCACAAAGGACCACGGGTAACTATGGGTTCTTAATGAGGCCTGGTGAGACAAATTCTGTAATTGTTGATTCTGCTGGAACGGGGGTTCCTTGTGTCGTATCAACATTCCCCCTTCAAGACATCACATCACACGTGACCCCCGTTGCAGATTTGCGTTGTCTTTGCAAAAGATAAACACTGAATAAGAAATAATCCAAGTTTTGATTGTTCTGTTAGTTGACTTTTCTACCAGCAGGCCCTTGTCTACTGGCTGCCGTGGATTTTGATTATACTTGAAATATAACATATAATTCAAGCTATACAAACTCTAGTGCACACAAACCATCCTTGGATAATATAAGCACACGAAGCCGACACGAAGACAGCCAAATAGCACCTGGTTTGATGAGAAGCTCTCTTCCAATGCAAAGATATTATTGAAATCTTATCACGCAACTGTTGGTGTGATCCGAAAGGCGAGAGATTTCTGGATACCGGCTAAAAAGCTATATTTAAAAATCATCGAAATCATCAAACATTGTTTCCCAGAGTGCCTAAAAGATTGACCCCATCTTCGGTACCTGGTGCCTCTATGTAGCCTGCGTGCAGACTATACTCCCTCTCCTTCTCTTCTACTATTTTGCAAGGGCAAAGGAACTGTCACAACTAACAGCCCCAAACGACTATAAGCCTACAAGGCAGTCCTACATGACTTATAGCCCTAGATGACTTGTAGCCAAAGAAAATCTACATATCTATCATGCCTCCAACCTGACAAAACCTTGAGTATACCTACAAGGCTGCAAAACTTAGCACAGAAACCTAAAAGACGTATAATCCAACGCGACTTTTAGTCCTCTACAAGACGTAATACCCTACAAGCATTACACCCTTCACAACTTTCAAGCTCTGCGATATCTAGAACTCTTAACATCAGTTCATGATCAGTTCTACAACATGACCTGAAAACTTAGCAAAATATATAACTAGAAACTTGTTGTAGAGAGGTTGGATGGCAAAAATACTAAGATATATGTTAACACACTGAGGTCTTTCGGACTTTTATGTCCCCATCAGTCCATGATCCGTCCTAACATTATACATCAGCTAAAAACAACAGAAACACAAGATCACAGATATCAAAATATTTTTGATAGCAGAACGTGGCAAAGTAATGTGAAAATTGAAAATCTCAACGAAACATCGCGTGTTGATATGACCAATGCCGTCAGAAAAAAGAAATCCTTACCAACGCACCATAAGAAAGAGCTCTTCGAATCGAAATGTTCTTCTGTTTGGAATTCGAGCAAAGTGCGATCTCAGAGTCAGTCGCTTTATCTTGTGTATGCAAAATGCAAATGAAAAACGGGTGTAACTTGGCAGTACAACGAAAAAGCTCCTCCTCGCAATATGCTACGCATGCAGAGAATCTAATCGTCGACGAAATTCATAAATATTGACTGACAAATGTTATGATCAAACGCTTTTGCATTGACAATAATGACATTGTACTTTTCTGAAGCTATCACATGTGAATATCATACATCACATTCATTCAATTTTTTCCTTTAGGGACAGTGCAAAGTTTATTTTATAACATGGCCGGTGCAAAACGTAACGGGGCAACTACTTTTTTTTAGCTTGTACAGAACTGGGTCAACACATTTTACAAAGTAAATATGAACGGGGCAGTACCTTTTTATAAGCTCGAGATGAAGTTTGAAATATGAAATGGCTAATTTTGAGGCCAAAATTGTGGATCATGCAAGTTGAGAAATGCTTGGAAGGATGTGTATGAACATGACGCAAAATGTCCTTGTCAGTTACTTGCAAGAACGATTCATCAGTCTTTTCTCTTCATCTTCAAAGTCGATTTCTTCGTTGACAAAGTCTTGTAAAGGCAAGAATTGATTATGTTATGGTCTTTGGCTAATTCATCGGTGGTACGATACAACATTTGTTGTTCATGAATACGGGGCAGATACATTTTTTTAATGAGAGGGTGACGGGGCAGTTGGTTTTTTGGCAATAATTTCATACAGGGCGAGCAGATTTTTTTGCAAGAATTTTTGTTCTCCACCGGCCATGTAATATAATAAATTTTGCCCTGTCCCTAATATTTCTAAACCTTCGAGCAACCCAAGTTACAGCCTACGAGTAGACCCATTATCCTGATGGGTCGACACGTAGGCTAAGATGTTATGACTATGACTGCTCGTGAAGAGAGGATGATAACAATATTTTGATAAGATGAAGATCTTCTGATACTTTTGTAGTATCAAGTTCTTGAGGCACTTTTGGAAATACCTCTCTGAACAGAAAGAGAAACGAACAACGCTAGAATGCAAATGGAAAAAATCTATGACATCAATATCGTTGTATCTCGGTTGATGTCATTGAATTGAAGAATGCGTGTAGTGGCAAAGAAAAGGTGAAATACAAACGATTTTTATTAACTCAAGTTAAGATGTATTTATTTCGAAAATCAGACCACCTCCGAATTCAAAGGTACTGCACACAACAGACAGGATGCCTTTCGCCCACGTTTATAGAGAACAGAAAAACAAAACTTTGGTTTCGAAAATCATCTCTTCAAACATTCTTAGCTTTGCTTATTTTGTTCCCATTCCTATCTTTCCAGCCACACCCATCAAATAGTTCAATTGAATTTGTCTCAAGGAGGGAAGTAGGGGCTCATCATTGAAAGGCCAAATCAATGGCCAGGTCAGAGACTTTCAGATTGATAAAGGGAACAATTGTACGAGAATTACGATAGGCCTGTTAGCAATTCTGAAAAGAATAAAATCGAACGATATTTTGCAACAATTCGTAGAATTTTCGAATGCGCACAATACTGATAATCGATAGAAGCTCTAACACCACTTGATCAAACGTCGTCTATAAAAATGAATAAAAATATCGCTCGATCCAGACTCTTTTTTAGCATCAGGAAAACTGATAGGTTTTTGACATAATTTTGGCTTGTTGTTAATTCAGATAATTTTGCATTCAAACTTCTTAGTTCTATGTCAAATGATTCTTCTTCAGAATCATCCAAATAATATCACTGTTATTGAGAAATCTTTGATATAAAACCTGGTTACATACCGTTTAACTTTTTACGTTTTACCTTTTGCAATCATATCACCATTTTGTAAAATATTTGATCAACATTTTCGTTGTTACAAGAATGGCATTTGAATGGATAAAGATGAATCTTCTTCCAGAAGTTCAGAAAAATTCTTAAAAAATTCTGAAGCAGCTTAATTTGGCAGAAAGAACTGTCTTCACTAATTGTGAGATGGTATTCCCTGCAGCTCAAAATTGTAGAAAGAACAACTTGTATACTAACATGATTAACATTTAACAAATACCAAAACAGATCTGTTTCCCCATAGATGTTTGATAAACAGATAATAATATAAGGCGTTTCTGATACATGAATAATTTATGGTATTCAATTAGCGACTTCATTGAAAATATCATCAAGGCCAATGAGATAATCATATGTAATTTGATTTCATTATGGTTAGAAAATCTACTGATGTCTGAACAATATTGAGATGAAAGTTTTCATTCAAGATTGCATCATAAACTATATTGCTTTCAGCCTTCTTTGTTCTACATTAAAACTAGATTGCTATTTGTTTCATCTACCAAATACTGCCTGCCTTCTAAAAAGAAGATTCTGACAGGTTTCTATATGCCTTTAAGAATTCTCCAAGTGCAAATAAGTTTTCCAAGGGCCGAACCAAAAAATTCAAGAATTTCTAACGAGAATTCTTCGAGTATCTTGTAAGATTTCTCAAGCAAGAACACAGTGTTGGTGTACCCAAGGCCTGTATTGTATAGACATTGGCTTAGGAGGGGCACACAAAGAAGGAAATTGAATAATAGTTCTGAAAATAGAGCACATGGAAAAGCGAAATGCAAACCTCTAAAATGTGAATGCCATGAGTCCATTCTTATACAAAAACAAATATGTGGCTCTAGAAGGGCCTTACATATCAGCATTGACAGTCTGAACTGCCCTAGATGCAACAAAATAGTTGTACTCTGGAGCATGCATGAGTTGCTGAAACATCTGAGTCATATTATAGTCAAAAACATTTAACTAAACTTGGGATGCAGGCTAATCCCTAGTGGCAATTTTGACCAAAATGCGCACAGAATTCACCACAAATTCTGAATAATAAATGGAATCAATGCTTTCCAAATGTTGTAATCTTGGAACCAAAAATCGTGCTGATTTCCAATTATCTTTGTGGGCAATGTTTAAAGCTGTGGAGCAGATGGCTAAAACCATCTTCCACTTTGGTAAATATTAGAAAATCAATTGACAATTAACATTTGAAAAATCCATCCATGACAATCTAATTAAGTGTCAGCATCCAACTGAAAAAGCAATACTTTGAAATCAAATCACCCAAAGAAATTTCTTTAAATAAAACATTTTGATTTGACAAGCTCTCAATTCAAAAGCATTTAGTTTCAGTTTTGTTCTGTCATCATCAAATATGGTGACATGTCTTCTTTCTTTCCCTATTTCAATATTGATTCATGTGCACCATTTTGGCCTCCAGTGTCATATGGGCTGCAGATTTATTTGAGGAGTATTTTTTCTGGAGGCCTCAAGTTGAATAAGATAGCTACTGTTGCAATTTATGAATCTAACAGGAAGGTGCAAACATACAAGTTAGATATATGTACTATCTATTCTATCTACCATAATATTTAACTTAGTTATATTTGTTGCTGCTGATTTATTGGTGATGCGCTTATAAGCCAGAGAAATTGCCTAATTCTCATGATGAGTAAATTGTGGCTTGCCGTCAATAACTCTACAAAACCCATAAACCTCAGTGTGGGTTCGGTCAAAAATCACGCTCAGCAAAATTATCAAATCCTTTCTTTGCACTATCCTGCAAGACAACAGGAGTAACCTCAGAAAAAATTGAAAAAACCGAAAAGTTTGCCCATTACAATGTGGTTTAAGATGGAATTTTTCACTCAAAATGAAACTTGAAGAGAAATGGTGTGACCTACAATACTGAGCTGAATCTACCACAAAGAAGGTCAGTTGGAAAATTTGAGGAAGGGGCCAAACTAAACTCTATATTATTCTCCTCAGAGCAAAAGTAACACTAGACTTCTGTTAGTTTTACAGCAAATGGAAACAGTAGATTGGGGGATTTTTTAAAATTTTCAGAGGAAAACAATGGATTTGGAGATTTCAAAGGCAGGAGTTAGCCTTGCTGGATAAAAAGTATGTTACACTAAATATCTTTGGTGTGTGGAGCAATGACAAGAACAATGGTAAAAATATTTATCTTTGTCTTTAACAATTGAGGTGGCTTAAATTCTGGTCAACAAAGACAAACTTTCCACCCTGGGAAATCAGGGCAAGTCCGCTGAAAAAACTAGGGTAAGTTTAGATGCAGTGGAGTGATCAAGAACCAGCTTGATGAGTTTGCAAAGTGCGCATGGAAGATGCGCACCTGGCTATTGTTTCAAAAACAAATGTTCCATTGTTCTTCCTTTGTTATACTTCAAATTGCGTGTGGAAGGTCTTCTACACTTGCAACATAAAAAACAGTCTGGCATATAGAATGGGTTGGCATTTGCTTCTAAAAAGGGGGCAAGATGGATCTTTATGTAAACCATAGCTTTAATGATTCAACTGAGAAGATACAGTAGATGCAATATGAAATGTGAAACCAAGTGATGTCAATGAGCCAGAGAAGAGGGAAGAGGAACCAAGAAGCTACTGTATTTTCTCTGCTCTGCTCTATATTTGGCCAAACCTAGATACCCATACAAGACCTATTGGCAACAGTATTGCAAACGATCTCCAAAAAAATAGTCAACGTTCTACATGCAATCTGTAAAACAACCGGCTTATTAGCTTAGATCCTACAAGTTTCAATTATCCCGCTGAAAGAACGGTTTGTAATTTAATCCATCATAATCTTTAGGCCGGTTTTGATAGAGACCCAGCCAACATCATAATCAGACAAACTAAATATCACATCACTTGATACTCAATTCAGGCTAGGAGAATATTGAATAGTGTGCTAAAAGTAGAACATGTTTCGAATTCTTAATATTATTGCGCCTGAGAAACGTGACGACGAGTAGAGTGCCCATGAGCATGTATCTATATGGCTTTGTTTTTCCTTACTAATATGACACCACCTCTACCTAGCTTTCACATCATTTCATATTTCACAGCCGGAATCACGCCCACAACCAAATCAAACCTCAAATACGATAATTTAATGATTCCACCATCTTATCAAAGTCTCAGCTGCTTGCTATAAATACCTTACCTCAGCATTTATTTGTTCACTTCCATTACTAATGAGTCCAACTTCCATCATTGAGCTTGGGTAGGCCAATAATGTCATTTCGTTAGTATAAAACCAGTGAAACTCTTTTGAAATATTGTCATTAAAACGTTCGTGTAGCGTAGCTTAACTCTTTCGCCTTTGAATTATGTCGAGAACATCTGCTTTGCTTGCTATTTGAGGTAATAAACTTTCATCTCATTTGATAAACACAGTTTCTAACACTCCACTGAAGTAACATGAATTATTCAATGGCGAGGAAACAGGAAGACGGGGGCACATTTGGAAACGTCACGATTTATTTAGATTTATTCCACAGGTCTCTGTCACTCAGAGAATGAATTCCCAAACAGCAACAACAATAAACAAAGTTGAAAGATTCATGTGATAAGTCTACGGTTCATTGTCGTGCGAATAGATCGCTGCTGGAATGCCGAAAAATTAGCTTGACGTTGTTTTACAACATTCTCACGGTGGGGGGGGGGGGGGGGGGTTCTTGGCCAAATTTTGGGTAGGGGTCTGCCGCGAGCATCTTCAAAAGGGTACCGTTGGCTAGACTAATCTTTACAAAAATGGTACCCTTGGCTAGACCAATTTGACCATTGCA
The DNA here is from genome assembly GCA_039566865.1 of Aurelia coerulea. NCBI lineage: Eukaryota > Metazoa > Cnidaria > Scyphozoa > Semaeostomeae > Ulmaridae > Aurelia > Aurelia coerulea. The sequence continues at coordinate 30,481,394 of CM076945.1, read as the reverse complement.
TTGTCTGAACCAATTTTTACGAAAATGGTACCCTTGACTAGACCAATTTTGACCATTTCCTCGACCAATATTGTAAAATTTGTGCCAAATATAATATCATGACCGTTCGCTAGACCAATATTGTCAAAAATTATACCCTTGGCTAGACCGTTGCTGGCCCAAATTGCAAAAAAGTATACCCTTGGCTAGACTAGAAGTCCGAAAAAGTATACCCTTGCTCGCGGCACATCCTCAGGTACCTTTACTATGGAACCCCCCCCCCCCCCGTGAATTAGCTTGACATGAAAGCTGTTGTTTTACAACATTCTATCTTTTTGATTAATCTACATATGTTTTTTATGAGAAATTCTTTATCAGAAACTCTATCCTTAGGTTACTGAGGCTTTCCCAGTTAGGTCAAAGTTCCCTTGTCGGCCTTTCCTCCCCCACCCCCAGTTATTTTTGTCTTTGTTTTAAGACAAATCAGAAATTCATCAATTTATTCCCTTGTTCCCTGACTATTTTTAACAATTTCCGCTTGTTTCCAGCTTGAAAATTCCGAAAATCCTCTGTTCCCTAAAAATCTAAAGCCCCCGAAATGGCCTCGTTGTTAGAAGATTGAGAAAAATCAATGAGAAAATGCCTAATTTTGTCCAGGAACATTGCAAGCAAAGCATCTGTACTTGGAACTTGGGGAAGAACTCGAGTAACCTTTCTGACCCCCTGGAATAAACATACTCCAGTGCACCCTGTTGTTTCTGTTTTTGCAACCATGACTCTAATTATCCTCGTTATCGTTTTACTTCATTACTCAAGGAAACCCAAACGAGGTCACAAATTGGTTTGATTATCTGATTGACTGCCATAGCAACGAGCTTCCTCCTGTCTTTTCGCTCGGACATATTCCGTACACATAATACATACGATATACGATGTTGTATTGTGCCTTTGTACAAAATTAAAATATGACAAAGACCTGTCAACAAGCTACTTTGCTCATGATTCTGCACTTTTCTCCTGGAGGGAGAATCGAGTTGAAAAAACTCTTAACAAAAGAATAAGAACGAACACTGTCTACTCTGCCTAGAAGATTAGCACAAATTTTAGCAGCAGACAACATAAGACTGACCGTGATAATATCCATGCTATCCATGATAGATGCGAAGGGTGTTTTCTGCGTGCTTACTTTTTGATTAGTTGTTAGGGCTCCTTCCAGCATGTTCCTCGCATATAGGGACTGTCTTGCAGCCGAATTATTCGTTGAATTCTTCAGTAGATGCAGTTTTCTTTGACTTTGCTTTCAAATAACTTTCTTCAGAGATCAATTGCTTGCATTGGGTTTCATCTTACCTCTTTTGGTTTGCTTGTTTTGCACATTTGCACCTTATCTTTGTAACTTTTTGCATCAAAAATTTGCAATCCGAAGAAAAGAGAGAATGAACAAACGTCTTACAGAATTTTGACTACCCGGCTGGGAATAAGCTTACCTCTCAATAATTCACACATTTAGCAATTCGAAGAGGAGACAGAGAGTTGACAATGACACTGGGGAGCGGGACGACAGCCCAGCAGCAATGGTATAAAGCTGGATCAATATCTATAGGGAGCGAGGGAGTGCAGAGGGATGCTGAGCAAGGGCAGTCCCAAAAAAGAAACATTGCACTGGCAGATTTCAATTCAATTCAATTTTATTCGTAGAATACAACAGCCTAATACAATGTAAGATAAAAATACATGTATTCTACACGACCCAAGAAAAGCGGAGCTTATCTAGCTTGGGCCATAAATTAAAATTCAAAAGGATATACGAAAAAGAAAAATACGTCATAGTACAAAACTAGGAAAATTCAACAGTAAAAGATATATTTTTGTAAGTAAGGAGTGTTATTGGGCTTATTGGTTTGTAAGTCTTATTAATCATGCAGATCTTTTATTGTTCATTTTGGTATGTTAAGATGATGTTTTCTTTAAGTTTTTTACTGAAGTGTTTTTGTTTTGAGAAATTGATTTTAAGGAAGGAGGAAGGTTATTGAACCATGAACCATACTATCTATAAACATCCTTTTATTTACATCACTGTTTCCACATACACTTACCTCACATAAGTATTGCACCACCTTACCCAAAATGGCGCCCAAACGTGTCTTTCAGCCCAATCAACAAAATTTGCATAACAAAAGCATCAGCATTTAAAGGTTTCTCTACCGGGTGCTTTGGCGGGAAAATAATTGTTAATTCGTCTGCTTTTCATTCATAAGTAAAATGAAAAGTTATTTTGTTGGTGTCTTTGATAAATTAGCAAAAACCTCCAAACAGCACTGAACAAGATTTTGGCATCATGGCTGGAGGAGTAGGCCAAAACAAAATAGCCAAAATACCTGGTAGAGAAACCCTTAACCCTTTCAGGCCCAGAATTTATTAGCTTGTGGAAAAAAATTATTGCTCCTGTTTTTTATACACATATATGATGTATATTAGTACTGACTATGATTTTTTGAAAATGGCCCCCCACACAGGGAAAATTGAATATGGGCCATATGGCCCTTCTGGCCATACAGGGAACATTATATATGTGTGCTTACATGTAGCTATTTGATATAGTGTAACCAAGCATGCTATAAATTTCATCTTTCCCTTCACCCATCCTTTCTCTGGGGGGGGGGGGGTTGAATAGCTTGCAAAATGTTTATCATCTAACAATAGCATTCTTTCCAAATAAGTTAGATGCGAGCGTTGCCTGGTAACGGGCATAATAGAAGTGGTTCAATCATATGTCTCCTGTATTTAGTATTCATGTGATAGTCCTATCCTTTATACTTGCTGAAATCTTGCAGAGACAAATTTTATGTATATGCTGGCCAATTGGGATATCAGCCACAAACCAATTTCTATCATTGGTGCATCTTGCCAAGCATTGATACCTAATCTTGTGGCTAATTACAAAACAAAGAGGTCCATAATTATGCTAAAACACATCTAAAATTTTAATTATTGTGATAGTCAAGATAGCAGTTTCTATTTTCAGTGATGCAAAGCCCCTTTTTGCATTTCCTGCAGCCAAGTCTGGTCTTTTCCTTGCATACCATGCACCTTGGTCTGTCTGGGCGATGTATGGGCCAGTGATTTGTTGCATCAAATCTAATACCGGCTGGTGTGTCCTTTAGATCAGGTGCTTTCCTGGGTATTTTGATCGATGGTGTATCACTTGGGACTGAAAAGTTTGTATCCACTGAAAGCTGATGCTGCTCTCAGAACATCACCAGAGATATGCTCTTTGTTGTTTTGTATTTGTTGTCTTAGATGCTGTTTTCTTTTCAAAATTGTTTCCTCGTCAGAAGTTTCATCATCACTTTCATCATCCACATTGTCAATCTCTGAATCATATGTTGTATCCACAAAAACACTTACAGAGCTGTCATCAATAAACCGAATATTGGCAGCAATTTGTAATTCCTATGTCCAAAAATAAAAATTTGATTCAATAAAAAATGAACAAATAATGTATGTAATTTAAACAGAAGGAAAGTATATTGTTGCAGAAATATGTAAAAATCAACCAAAATATATTCATTTCCCTTGCAAGTGCACTAGATACAGGTTTGGGGGCCACATTAGATCAGCTGATCTGCAGTTTGGCCTAAACAGTTGTTGTTGTTGTTAGAACTCTGTGTGGCCGGAAGGGCCATATGGCCCGGATAACAAATTTGACATAAAAATGTGGAAATATTTATCTAAAACTCAAAATAACTATCCAACAACATTTATAGGACTTCTTGTGCACCAAGATATTTTTTTCATATGAGACATAACAGATTACCTTACCTTTTCAAGTTAACAAAGATGTCGCTTCAACCTCGCATGTCAGCGGCCATTTTGCAACTCAAGGCCAAAAAAAGTGTTGTTGCTGTTGTAAATTTTTGATCACGTGATAAAACTCCAACATTCTGGGAAGACATTGCGTCATTGCTTCCATGATTTAAGGGATGCGGTAGCAAAATGGAGGGCAAAATTCCTGTTGGGCCATATGGCCTTTCCGGGCTTGAAAGGGTTAAATGCTGCTGCTTTTGTTATGCAAATTTTGTAGATTGAGCTGAGCGACACTTTTGGGCGCCATTTTGGGTAAGGTGGTGCAATACTTATGTGAGGTAAGTGTAGTTTCAAGGTAATTTGAAATTTAACAAGACTGGAGCGAATTTTTTTTAACTTGACTCCTTCTTAGACAAATTTAAGTTCAGTTACATTGAGTGATGGCCTTGTTATTTATTTGAATTTTCTTCTTTTATCACATTCAAGTGGAAAAATTTTATCATGAGGATAAAGTTTGCAGAATCCTAATTTGAAAAAACTAAATTTTGTTTTCTTTGCCCTCAGATATCTATCCGTTTCTCATGGCCAGGTAAAAAACTCGGAGATGTCGGAGATGTCGGAGATGTCGGAGCAAAGATTCTCCGACGTTTCTCAACTCCGACTTTTTTACCTGGCCTTATATGCTCTACTAAAAAAGTCGGAGATGTCTTATCTCCGACGTTTCTCAACTCCGACTTTTTTACTTGGCCCTATATGCCCCACTAAAAAAGTCGGAGATGTCTTATCTCCGACGTTTCTCAACTCCAACTTTTTTACCTGGCCTTATATGCTCTACTAAAAAGGTCGGAGATGTCTTTTAACAATTGACATGGGTGAGTTTGACAGGTTTTTTTGTTTCATTTACAACTGATAAGAAACTTTATAGCAAGAATTAGTTGAAAAACGTCATTTTTAGTAAGAGCAATCTGAAAAGCAATCTAGCAGACACTTTCTTTCATTATATTTTTCGCTTGTTCCTTGTATACACCCCCCCCCCCCCTCCGAGTAACGACCCTGCTGAAACGATGCCCCGCCAAGGTTAAAGGATGACCCGTCAAATAATGTGTTTCCCCGCTAAGTTTGAATTGCAACATTTCCCTGCCTTGTTTCTGTTATTTCCCCGTTGAAATGTTTGTTTCCCCGTCGAAAATCATGGATAAATGATCTATTTCAACGGGAAGTTTGATATTTGATAGTCCAGGATTCGATTGCAGGTAGCTTGAGCCACTTTTATATGCTTTCTTTTATCTACGTCTTCTTTATTTCTCGTTATTTTTTCGGTTCAAAGAACTATATTTACCGTCCACAATGAATAGTGATAAATTAAGACGTTAAGACAAAGTTACTACAAATTTCAGGACCTAGTTTCTTATTGATTGAGTGTTGTGACGGCGAATGAAGAGAATTTGAATTGTAGAGAGTTATATATGCAATCTCTGAACATCTCCGACTTTTTTAGTAGAGCATATAAGGCCAGGTAATAAAGTCGGAGTTGAAAAACGTCGGAGATAAGACATCTCCGACTTTTTTAGTAGAGCATATAAGGCCAGGTAAAAAAGTCGGAGTTGAAAAACGTCGGAGATAAGACATCTCTGACTTTTTTAGTAGAGCATATAAGGCCAGGTAAAAAAGTCGGAGTTAAGAAACGTTGGAGAATCTTTGCTCCGACATCTCCGACATCTCCGACATCTCCGAGTTTTTTACCTGGCCGTTTCTCATTTTGTTTTGGCCTACTCCTCCAGCTGCCAAAATTTTGTTCAATGTTGTTCGAAGGTTTTACTAATTTATCAAAGAAACCAACAAAATAACTTTTCATTTTACTTGTGAATGAAAAGCCAAGGAATTAACAATTATTTTCCGGCCAAAATACCCGGTAGGGAAACCCTTAAATGCTGATGCTTTCGTTATGCAAATTTTGTTGATTGGGCTGAAAGACATTTTTGGGCGCCATTTTTTGTTAGGTGGTGCAATACTTATGTGAGGTAAGTGTATATTTCCAATAAATTTGTCAAAATTTACCAAAATAAATGTTATCAATTCTACCAAATATCAATCAAGCACAATATGTACAAAAAGCTTGCATGTGCAAAATATGATATCTGAAAAATATCTCATTCAAATCAAAGCTGCACATGGGACTTGACCGCCACTACCACCTTAATTCAACTTAATCGCAAAATGTAAACCGTTACATGAAGTACTGACTTGAAAGCATTCGCATCGCAGGAAGAGAAGCAGGTCAAAGAAAGTGTCTGCATGAAACGTCTTTCGTAGCCGCAAAAAGAATGGTTTGTGATAAATGTAAGTGTGAATAATGGAAGAGCGATGATATGAATCTATTAAGCCGCTCAAAAATGCGAGAAATACATCTGCCTTACTGATTAAACAGTGGGGAACTGGACTGGGAGATGATTGTTTAAAAATTTGGGCCTAAATGAATCAGTCCGTCAATATTATAACGCAACCAACTAAAACAAGTGAACAAGTGAACATAGCAAGTGAACTTTCCGGGAGTGTTTTAACTGACAGCCAGTGTTGTAATTTATAGAATAATTCCCAACAAGATTTGATTTGTCTTTGATGAACTTTGATGAATAACCTAACCATATGCATTTCAATTTGACAGACACTGACTCTCACTGACTTTGTCTGTGCTCTGAGCTGAGCATAAATTAAAATTAATTAAATTGATTTATTCTTGAAAACAAATACTAAGTAGCGTAAAGGGAGGAAGGTTTAAACCAAGAACCAGGAGACAGGAGGGTGCCGAGGCTTCGGCCAATGGCCGGAGCAGTGAAAATAAGTGTAAAAAGGGTATTGGCTGCAATCAATGTAAATGGTGGGAAACAAAGGTCTATGTGGGACTAAATGATAAATCACACTAGATATCAACACCAAATTTTGTTCTAGCAGTTATTAAAAAGATATCTTACAGTTTCACATTTCTCTATTGAATGGTCGGAGCTGGCCGGAGCTGGCGAAAAAAATACAAAAATGGGGCCAAGGCTCCGGCCCAGCTCCGGCCAAGCTCCGGCCATCGGCCGGAGCCTCGGCACCCTCCTCAGAAAACAAAGACGCCCCAAAATCTAGTTAAATCCCCAGTCCATATTGGCTGATTTTGCTGATAATTTAACATTCAGCCAAATTTTGCTGATAATTTCTGGGTGTTGTGGTTTAGTGGTGTAGTCCTCTGACTTCACAGCCAGAACAGTCAGATGGACAAGTTTGATTCCTGGTAGAGCCCCATCACTTGAGCCTCGTGATAAATGGTTGCTAACTTGATCAGCGTTTAGCAACTTCTGACCTCATCACTTGGCTCTAAAAACCACAACTTCATCTTCACCAGTAAGGCCATTTTTCGCTGAGATCTCGGGTATGCAAGGGTGATTTTCATTTGTTTCCATTAGTGCACCTGTTGTTTCACCAAAATCTCAGGTGTGAAAGCATGCCAGAAAAGAAAGCTTGATATACTTGCTTGCAGAAGAATGTACAAAATTTTTATCTTGGCCACGCATCAGTGGTTAAAGAAGGACAACACCATTTTCTGTTACTTTTATCCACTAATTTCACCACAAAGGATCTTCGTGGAGGGTACAGTTTTTCTAAAAAATAAGCCATAGCCATACATAACTCCGGTCCAATGCCTTTCATGTTATAGAGCTACTGCTAACCATGATCCTTTGTGGCGCCAAGGTCGACTTTCGTATTATCTAAAAGTTGTTTCTGGCCTAAATTATTTCTGCCTTGCTTTTCATTCGGCACACAAAGGATTTTGTTTGACAATGGGTCTCTAGCGTAGACAAAAGCATTGAGTCTGAAAGTTGATATTTTCCTTTCTCCAATTTCAAAGGGCCCTTTGCAACAAACATACCTCCCATACCTCACACGTGTCATCTCTAGTTGCACAGAAAAGAATGCTCGCAAAGCGTCTATGTTAGCAGAGGGTCTTTAAGCATGGATGGACTGTTGGATAAAATTGTGGATTGCTTGGTCACCCCTTTATTATGGCCATCCAACGTGAGCCAACGAGAATTGGGTTAATTTCAGCTAAAATACGGTAAGGTTTGATTATTTGGCTCTATCATGAAGTTCTCAAAAATTAATAAAAGTGGCAAAATTTTGAAATGATAAACCATTCAGTGCCTTGAAAGTATCGCAAGTACAATATGACTACTTGAAAGTATTCTGCCTCAATTGATTTTCAAACACCCTGCAGGTCTATTTGTGCTGCTAATGTCTCTGATTTGTCACTTCTTCATAACGAAAACTGCTCAACAAAAACTCTGATATCCAAAGCCAGGACATTACATGGTAAGACCATAAAACTAAGACCAAGAAGATAAGAATCATAAAACCTAAGGCCAAGGTAGAGAGACCTTGATTTATGACAGCATTTGTTTCATTTTAGGTCAGAAGAAACTTGGTAAGGTTGTCACACCAGATCCATGGAAAACTGGAGCAAGAAATACCACAGGTATGAAGCATGACTCATTGTATTTTCAAAGCTGTTGTGTGTTACAGAAATTGAACATACCGTGTTATTAACGGAAATATTTGCTAGATGTTTTCATCTGACACGTTCACAGCAAATTGTCAGGAATACAATCCAAAAGAGAAGTAACGAGGATAAATACTGTAAAGTAGGTGCGATTGACTAATATCGCATTACAAATGATGTAAATCTAATCCTCTGAAAAAGTCACCAGTGAACTTTTTTACAATGTATGTTTGACTTGTCAAGAATTCAGTTCATTTTGATACTCCATGGAAAACTTACAATAAACTGCACACACATATATTTACATAATTAATACCCGTTATACCACATTGTTGTACCATGAGAATATATGGCAAGGAGCATTTAATTGGTCAATTTATAATATGAATAATACAAAGCATTATAGTAGGAAAATTTATTACCAACAAACTAGCTGACCTCTTGTTGATGTAAAAGCAAAAATTTTTGATTGAGAATACATCTATTCTACAAAAAATGTTATGGATGGTTGTTTTTAAAAGATGCCATGGTGCCTAAAAATTGAATCCTAAGGCAAAAAAATCAGCCAAAACTTGTACTAATGATTCTTTTAATACACCATCTTCACAATCATCCTAGTGAAGGCTAACCGTGAATTTGACTTATTAATTTTCTAAAGCCTATCAATGTTGCATGATTGGCCATCCCTTAAAGGGGCTGCATAAGAAATACCTAAACAAATCCACGGTTTGTGCATCAAATATCGCATTTTGAAAGGAGAAATTCCTTTGTAATTAGCTAAATTCAAAAGGAAAGTTCCTTATTTAGATACAGGCTGATCTTTGGGTGAAACCCAAAGATCAACAAAAATCAACAAAATACTTGTTGGAAATCCATTTAGATCACAGCAATCCCAAAACATATGGAGCTTTAATTTGTATCAGAAGAAAGTGCAAAGGCGAATCTCCAAGATGATACATTTATTTGAATTTTCATTGAATAGTCATGATAAATTTGCTCATCAGAAAGCAGCCAAATCAAAACTTTCCGCAACAGTTTCTTATCCAGTCCCTTTAACACCCAAAACTTCTCAATAAATACCCCTTGTTTTGTTCTGACCCTGGGGTATACACATTTACTTGTTTGTCATTTCATCTTCAATTGCTGGTTCAAACCGGTTTTATTAATTATGGGTGCTGTTTCATAATTAGTGCTTTTAAGCACAAGATATTCTTGATTCTTTAGCTGAGGATGGCACAAGTCTCAGTGCCAAATGTACCAAGATCATGTCTACTAAGACCACGCGTCCTCTCTCACATTCATGATTCGGCCTTACTAAATTATGCTTCATCCAAAATCACTTTAAGATCTGTTGTTTATTATTATTGTTTTTCTTTTTCAACCACCTCTAAGGGGACCATTACGGAAACAAGGTCAATATGCCCTTTTAATGCTATCCCTGCCACTACAATTAGGGGTGTTTTTAACAGTATTTATTTAATGAGCATTGTCATTGTATTTTATCTATTTTTAGCTTTTAAAACTTGTAAATTTTATTTATTTCTTGTAAATGTTTTATTTTACGTGGCAAATGCTGGCATACAGGTCTAATATTTGAAACTGGAATTGTCTTAACCATTTAATGTCTAATATTTGAAACTGGATGTCAAACATGTACTTGTCACTATTTACTCATTTGGATTTGTTAATCAACCATGATCAAGGGAACAACAACAAAAACTGCCGATGCTCCCCATCCAGAGTCACTCATTGCATTCTTCCCATCCTATCAGGTCTGGGCTTCTGGCTAGCAATATTATTGACACTGTCCCTGTAGCTCAAGTTTTAAGATCACAAGAGAACTTACCCTTCGGCCAAACTTTAAAGCTACTTGGTTTGTATTTGAATGTAAAAGAGCATGTAGCTGCAAATTTTTTGCGTGCTACATGTTAGTTTAGAAAGCCCAGAGTGAAAATTGTCCAGTGAGTTACCTAAAGGATCCCTTTTATTTGTGTATTGGCATCATTCCAAGATAATATTTCCACCCACTTCACTTCCATTAGATCAGTTTGCATACCATAAAAAGCTTAATTTCAATATTGAGTTTGTATGCCCTGATGGATGGCAAATATAGGGTTGAAATTATTTCATTGAACTATTATTTCAAGGTTTAGCCTCATTTGCAGCCCAAACAGGGATTTGAAACTTGAAAGTATTGTTGGTGTAGGGTTTGTTTCAATGCTTTGTTGATATCATTGCAATTAGCTGAAATGTTTGCTGGTAGACATAATTTTTATTAAACTTATTATCTACGCCAGAACTGAAAGTTTCTTGAAATTACCAGTATAAGTATTTTTCATAAGAAACTGCTCATGAGAAATTCTCAGATCACCAAAAAATAAAAGGAACTCCAGCACTGGGAAAAAATTATTCAGTCGAAAAATCCTTGGTATAAATGTACTCATATTACTTGGAAGGTACTTGAATAATGTCTAAAAGATGGAAAGACTTCAAAAAACTTCGTTTTGAAAGTCCATGAGGACACAGGTAGGAAATATGAAGATTGCTACAGAACCTTCAAGAAACTCGCAAGAAACTCTGAGTACTCAAAACTGTAGTCTTTTTCTTTCTTGTTTCTAAAGACTGAGACTTTTGATAACTGTTCCAAAACACAGAGATTTTCACAGTGATGTTTTCCAACTGGAAAGATTTTGCAAAAGATGTTTGAGAACTGCTCATGAAGATCTTACAAACAAGTTTGCCAATCCTTCGAACCCTTCTCTCCTCCGTGATGTTTCTTTCAGTATTCCTGAGGTGTTCTCTCAACGAAATCCATCCAATCCATCTCAGCAGTCAGCACTCTTATTTCTGTGCCACCTCGCTCGCTGATGATTACGTCTATACCTGAATATCTAGCAACATGCAACTTTAATCCTGCACCTCACAGAAAGAACCACAGGAAATTACTGTAACAAGTAGAACGAGAGAAAGTAGAACTGGGCATTTAGATGTTAGTTAGCTGCCGAAAGTAGAAATAGCCGCTTAAAGTGGCCTTTTTCAGATCCTCTTCTTAGTTCCTCTTCACGTGAATGCGGAAGTGGCTGCAAAATACATGCAATGTTGGTACTAGTTCAGTGGCACTTCCACAGAAGAAGGCATTTTGTAACTGCTGCGACGTGCATTGAATGTCACCGAAAACAGTCTTTGCTACTTCCTTTTGAAGCATAAGAAAATGTTCACGTTTCCAGTAATAATAAATGCCCTTAATTGGCCAGGGGAACAAGGTTCCAGGGTCACAAAGCAAGCAGAATATCACGTAAATATTGCGTGTTTTTTGCGACCCACAAATAGTAATCTTATTAGATAGGGTTCATCAAAAAATCATGCTTCAAGTTCAACTCTCACCTGCGTCCACGTGTTGTGATGAAGTCCCTGTACTCCTCCTTTTCTCCAATCCTCCACGTTCACTTCAATTCCTTTTTGCGCCTTGTAAACTAGAGATGTACACGAGCCTAAGTGTACGAGCATCGTTTGTATCCACAGTGTGTTTGAGTCAAAACAAAATTAACGCTCATGTCATCTGTTGTTGCAAGATGTCTTGCTTGTACTCAATAATTTTAGGCCATATGGTACGAACACAGTGCAGAACACGGAACGTTTTAATTATTTATTTTCGATCACAGAGAATGTTATTCTCCTGTAATGAATAGCTCAATGCTTCCTACGTGATTATTGTTCTGTAAACAACAGGTCCCTGCAGTCTCTAACCTCTAATATTGTTCAGCTAGATCGCTGTTGTTGCGATGGAGTTTTTTCAATAATGAGATTTCATTCATTAACAATGTATTGTAGATAGTTCGGTTGAAAAAGAACTGATTGGAGATCTTTCTTGACAGGGGGCAAACCTGCTTCAATCATACCACTTGTGGCGGAGAATGGTTCGGTAATAAATAGGTTTGAATTTAATAAAATCTCATCTTACTTGCCAGTTAACTGTGTCTAATTTCTCATGTGTTTGCTAACACACAGCCATTGGCCTTCAACGATTAGTAGCAGGTTGCAGCAAACACAAGATTCTCAAACCTATTTATCAAATGGTCATAGAGATTGTTGTCTGAGGGGCATTTCACTCCCTACCCTGGATCAGAGTATTTTTTTAGTATTTGCAAGAAAATTAAAGAAAAAAAAGAGAAAAAGAAAAATTACTATGATCCAGGGTGAACCTAGTGGATTAAGAACCCGCAAGTGAAATTTTTCACTTGGACCCCCATTGTATATTAAGTGCAACAATTTTCGGCGTGACAAACTTTCGGACAAAGACTTGTCCGAAAGTTTATTTGTACGAAATATAGAGTTGTCCGAAAATTAGTCACGCCGAAAATTTTTGCATAGACATGCGCATGCGCAGTAAAGAAATCTGTAATCGAATCTCCAGCACGTCACGAAAGACTATTGTAAACATGCAAAGTTTTTGAAAAAACTTTTTCCAATCCAATATTATTGTCATTGGTCAGAACATGTGGTCAGAACAAATAACAACAAAGTCCTCTTCGTCTATCATGATTTACATTCTCTCACTATTGCTGATGTAATTCGCAAAGAATTCATATCAAAATGGCCAAAATTGAAGATGGTATCGAAAACGACGTAGAACAAGAAGACCCTTTTGCAGATTTAAAGTGGCTATGACACGACACCAACTACAATTAAAAGCACGTATACAAAAAATTGACGAATACGAATAGAAACAAGAAAATTAGTGACTTTTTTGCTGTTCTATTTTGGCAAATTTTATGTTTGAAGGGACTCTAGTACATGCTAGGACTCTATCCAAAACTTTATGAAGGTGATTTGTTTCAATAAATCTACAACCTGGTGTGATTTTGCATAAATGATCCGATAACTAGTCAAAATGCTGTCCGAAAATTTATTTGTCCGAAATACCAAAAATGTGTCCGAAAATATTTTCGCCGAAGTTTATCGTCCGAAATTTTATCCGCCGAAAGTACACCATTCAGCCGGAATTTGAAATAGGTTCTTATTTGTAGATATCATGGGGTCTTATTCACAACAGAAGTTTGTGGAAGAATCATAAATTTTTATGTTATCTGAGCTTATGAAGGCTTTCCTTTGGATTATATAAAAATGTCTCATTCTTCCACAAATTGTGTTGTGAATATTACCTCATAAACTCAAATGATGTGAACTGACAGTAAATAATAGGCCTAGAGTTTGAATCTGAAGAAAAGAAATTCATCAACGCCCTGAATGAAATAAGAACCAATTTAAGAACCTGAACAGCCTCATTTTCCACAAACGCATAAGAACCTAGTCAGGCTGATTTGCAAAATTGTAGGTTCATATACGCGGGTATTTTACTATATTCACCCCCTTATCCTTAAAAATCCTTTTGTTATGAAAACTCTCGACTCTTACCCTTTGTTCGAACGAGTGAAATGTCCCTCGTTGTTGTTTGCAAGCAGGTATCAATGTTTGGTTGGCATCGTTCGTTTTGTTGCCTTGCCAAAAGGTTGGTGGAAAATATGTATTTGTTCACAATATGCAGTAAACTCTTGGTAAAATACTAAAATTCATGATTGTAAATCAATTTTTAAGAAACTCGTTACCTAATATATTCACGGCAAAGCAAGGCAAACAACTTTTGTCGCAATGTGAAATGAATTTGATTTTGGATAATTGTTGGTTGCACAAGATTCAATTAGTAGAAAAGTAGTGACGTTGTGGATGTGGATTGCTCCTGCTCAGCTTCTTGGGTTGAGGGGTCCGCTCTTTTTTCTGTACCAAGCCCCACCCACTTTCTTCAATCAGTGAAGAAAGTCACGAGGCAGACTTGAGAGAGATTCACGAGAACTAAAACTCCGCCAACGCTTCTAAATGAGTTATGTTCATTAGAATTTGAATTGTTTTGATATTTTATGCCACCCCGCATTGCTTTTGACCCCGATAGAATGCGTCAAATGACAGGACATTGCGCATACATTGCGTCGGAGCTTGCTGTAGATTCCATTTAGGAATCTCAGAGAGAAGCTGCTTGATCCAGTTAACCCACACAATTTTATCCAATTGTTACATTTGATCAATAAACCTCTAACTCACGTTGCGTAATTTTATTGGTATGGGCCCGAGGTTGAAAAGCAACTGCAGCAAAAACAGAACAGCAAAATAACAGGACAATAGCAAGGAATTTAAGGAAGATGTCAGTGCAGAACAAGAACAAGTTCTGACGTCAGTCATACGCTGATCACGAAACCGAATGAACACCCTGGTACACTTCGATCAAATCTTGTCCAAAGTAAGGACAACTTAGCAGCCATTATGGATTTGCAGTTTGCTAGGCAATGCTAATCATGCAACCTCGATTCCAAGCAACAAAGCAAACTTCTAATAGTTGTTGCTTAGTGACAAGATTACATTCATTCGTCTTGTTATTCGAAGGATTAGGAAGCTTTTAGTTAAATAATTTATGTTGCTATTGTTTTTGAATAGCCAATCGAATTGCATAACGGTCTCGTGTATTCCAGAGTAGAGGTAGAGCAACGAACTCATTCTGGGGATGAGATTGGTAGTCAAGTTGTTCTTTATTTTAGAAGGATATTAGGCCCTTAGCCCTTTCTTTCGCTCATCCACCCCTCTGATCAATCTATAATCCTCAATGGGTGATACCTCTGAGCAGAAGCCGACAAAGTGTGGGGACAGGGGAATGCCGTTCTCAGAAAATTTTTGCAAGATATTTAGGCTCCAGGAAATTTTTTGAAAAGAAACTGAATTTTATATTGCCGTTAAATTGTATCAAGAATTTGAAAAAAGATTGGTTGTTGTAAGTAGAAGATACATATCGTCCAGGTCAACCCTATCATTTAGCTGTTCTGTTGCTTTTTGTGCCTTGGTATTGCTTTTCGTTTCAATGAAGGAAGAAAGTGGCAATCAGATTTGTATGTGCATTTTGGTTGCTCGTCTTCATGACGAAAGTTATGTGCATTTTAGTTGCTTACCTACAGTTACCGTGCCCATTTTAAACTACCTATACCTGCAATCATTCTTAAACTTGCATGCAATACAAGTATTTGTTTTATGTTTTGTTGAGTTAAAACCTTAAGTTGTTGGTTTATGACCGTGTTCAATTTCACAAAGTAGCTTTTGAATTATATTCTACCTACAACTTGCACGAACTACGCTAAGCATAGCTTCCAAATCTTTAACTCAGCGTAAAAAGGTGGGTGTAAAATTCTGTGATCTATTCTTTTGGGACTGAGTGGCTTGAAACAAACTCTAGTCACTTATCTTTAATTCAACCGTTGGACTTTTCGGAATTTTTGAATATTTTTCAAAATTTTGGCATATGTTACATTTTAACTCATTTGAGGGTGTGACGTCATCAAATTTCTAATCATAAACCAGAAAAGTGACAGACTTTTGCTTGACACCATATTGTAGAAATCCATAAAGTATGAATTTCTTCGAAATTATTTCATGTTGCTTCAAACAGTTTAGAAATTACGATGGTTTTAAATTTTTTCGAAAATTTTCCTTGAATTCTTGAAAAAGTAAAAAAACACTCTACTTCTGAAAATATTGAAGATTTCAGAAAAGTCCAACGGTAGAATTATAGAGAAATAGCTAAAGTTTCTTTGAAGTCATTCAGTTCAAAGAAATAGGTCACCGAATTTTACACCAGCCTTTTTAAAGATTTGGAACCTATGCTACGACGCTGTACATTCTACTAAATCAATGTTAAATCAAAAAGTTTTCGCAAGAAGTAAGGACGAAATTTTTGCCGTTCCCAGGAAGAAAAAATTGTTGTCGGCCTCTGCCTCTGAGTTCATGGTTAAACCATGAATAGAATAGAAATCTAAACACTGAGTTTTATTTCTTGTTTTAATTTCAGAATCTGGTGGTGTGAAAGTTGGTGGAAATAAGCTGCTGTCAAAGAAAGGAAGGTAACAATTCAAATTTCTGATAATATATTCACTGTTTGTATCTGCTTTCAGCATAGGCTCCAAATCTTTAAATCGGCATACGAAGGTGGGTGTAAAATTCTATGACCTATTTCTTCTAACTGAATGGTGTAAAAGAAACTTTAGCTACCTATCTATAATTCTACCATTGGACTTTTCAGAAGTATTGAATATCTTTTTAAATTACAGCATATGTTACATTTTAGCTCATTTGAGGATGTGACGTCATCAAATTTCCAAATCATAAACCAGAAGAGTGACAGACTTTTGCTTGATACCATATTGTAGACATCCATAAACCATGGTTTTCTTGGAAATCATTTCATGTTGCGTCAAACAGTTTAGAAATTACGATGGTTTTAAGTTTTTTTGAAAATTTTTCTTGAATTCTCGAAAAGGAAGAAAAACACTCTTATTCTGAAAATATTGAAGGTTTCAGAAAAGTTCAACGGCAAAATCACAGCAAAATAGCTGAAGTTTCTTTGAAGCCATTCAGTTCAAAGAAATAGGTCATTGAATTTTACACAGCCTCTTAAAAGATTTGGCACCTATGTATCTGCCTTCACCACAGCCATTTACAGTTAAGTCACCTCTTGAGAAAGTTTCTACTGTCCTCTATTTTTATCCTAAAACGACATGAAGACGAGATACAAGTGCCTTGTTACAAACCGTAATTTTGGTAATGGCTTAACTGGGTAGCCACAAACTGGGCCCTTGAATTACGAATTACTGTGACAAAATTTCATTCGGTGTAACCAAGAGAGGTTTGATACAGTAAGAACCCGCAAAATAGAAACCACTCTATAAGAAACCTCAGGCTGATTTTTTTAGAAATGGTGCCCTCATATAAGAAACTTCTCAGCCTGATTCTTGGAAGGTTTCCTATAGGAGGATCCCAAAAAATTTTCCTATTTAGTAATTTTTGTTAAAATCAGGTGCTAATAGGTAAAAAAAATATGCGAAAGGTGTTTCACAAGCAGACATTGCGTTCTACACTGTATTTGAGAGGCAAAATTTTTATGCGACAGGGTATCACAAGCAAAAATTGCGTTCTACACTGTATTTGAGAGGCAAAATTTTTATGCGACAGGGTATACTTTTGGCCTATTATTTATGCGACAGGGTACAGGGTGTGGAGAGGTTTTCCGCACACCCCCGTCACTTCCCTAGTCAAGTAACCCCCCCCGGGTTTCTATTTTGCGGGTTCTTACTGTATCTTGTATGCAGCATTACTTTAATAAAAAAATGACGTGTATACACTGACCTTGGGCGTACTTTGCTTCTGCTCAGGAGAAATTCCTGCTTTTCCTCTTGCACGTTGTTTTATCATACCAAATAATTCGACTAAATTGAATCTGCAACAGACATGCTCCATGTCCTTTGTTATAATCCTGTTGTGTCCTTATGAATATAAAGGGATCAAAATCTTACTATATGCTTTCGAAATTTGAGTACTTCTAAAAAGATTTCTGAATCGTAAACAAGATGAGTGACAGATTTCTGTTTACCACTATATTGTTGGACTTGTCCAAGTCTCACTTTTTTCATCAGTCGATTGAGCCACAAAAATGCAAAAGGTAAAGGGCGCTGCGGGGGGATGGAGAAAAAAGGCGGAGGAGAAGGAGAGAGAAATCCACCATATTGTAGACACTCGTAATCAATGGCTTTCTTGAATATTATGTCGTATTTCCTCTCATAGTTTAGAAACTTCGATGAGTTAATTAATGTCTCAACATTTTGCATAAATATGCTGTAATTTTGAAAAGTAATCAAGATATCAAGAAATGTTTCGGCAGAATTACGAAAAAGCAGATAAAGTTCATTTCGTGCCATTTAAATCAAAGAACAGGGTAATAGTCATTGCACTAGCCTTAGAAGAAATTTGGAACCTGTGCCGAAAACAGAATCCATTAGGCCCTACAGGTTTTGTCTCTACAAAGCACGCTAGCTCACGGGGGGCTCTTGGCCAAATTTTGGGTAGGGGTCTGCTGCGAGCATATTCAAAATGGTACCGTTGGCAAAACTAATTTTTACGAAAATGGTACCCTTGGCTAGACCAATTTGACCATTCTCTGGACCAATTTTTACGAAAATGGTACCCTTGGCTGGACCAATTTTGACCATTTCCTGGACCAATATTGTCACATTTGTACCAAATATGATATCATGACCGTTTGCTAGACCAATATTGTCAAAAATGACACCCTTGGCTAGACCGTTGTAGGCCAAAATTGCAAAAAAGGATAGACCCTAGACTAGAAGTCCGAAAAAGTATACCCTTTCTCGCGGCACATCCCCAGGTACTTTTACTATGGAAGACCCCCCCCGTGCGCTAGCTCGACGGCCATTTTGGACACACTGAATTTCCCAGACTGAATTCCATCAGATTGATAAACTCTAAGAAGCTAAGAAGCTTGTGCAGGAACGCCGGAGAGGGGGGGCGCGGGGGGGGGCAAGCGCCCCTCCTGCCCTTTCCTAACGGGGGCAAGGGAGGCATAAGTGCCCTTTCAATGAAAAACAATAATTTTCTTTGAAACTTGATATAAAAGCCGCCATAGCTTCATTCCCTTATTAGAAAAACGCCAGTAACGAAAAATGACTGGCAATTGCAACTTCAAAATAAGCAATATGCGATTTCATGCGATTCGGAATGAGGACATGTGGAGAAATAGCCGAAAAATTTCGTGAAAGAACATGATTAATGTTCGTTAAAACATTTTTGATAGCATTTTAAGCCAATCTAAAGGGCGTGGCCACAAAAATTTTCCCGGGGGATAACCCCCGGACCCCCCAATTTTTAGGCTCGCTTCGCTCGCCTTCGGCCTCGATTGCCCTTACGCTCCTAGTCGCCCCCCTTGCCCTACCATCGCTCCGGCGTCCCTGAGCTTGTGTCTAGGCCCAACGTCTTCTGAGACGTGGAATCCAAATCCTTTCAAGCTTAAATTTCATATCCATGGTAGCTGAAATGGATTTAGTAAAATTATCCTGACGGACAGACAGTCACAAAGTATCAATTTGACCTGTCTCTATCGTCTGTGATTCATCGCTATGCACTTTAGAAAGATGTAGGTCAGTAAGTCAAACCTTGTCAGGCCCCTGTCAAGCCTACTTAAGAGTATTGAAACAAGAAATGTGTTTTCTTGGATCGTGGCGTGGTTAATCGAGGTTACGTGGCCTAGAGTGGCGAATCCTTTGTTGGATCTGTCTAAAGATGTCATTTGAGTTACGAGCCATTTTGCCCTGTGCGTGGATTATTTTGGTGCTGAGAGGAAAGCCCACAACAAACATCAAGCCGTTACCTCAGCTAAAATCGTGCAGATTCCTTGTAATTTTTCGAAACTTACGCCTATTTTTCAAAGCAAATTGCTCACAGATCACTAAATGTTAAGAAAATTGAGTACTTGAGTACTGGACGAAAGTATGTTATTCTCTGAAATTTTAAAGCATGTCTTCACGTTATTTCATGGGTAGTTAGACACTGCTGGTGTGCTTATATGGATGATATGTATCTGCGGGGGAAATTTTATGTAGTACTGCGGAGGAGATATCGAAAGGACGAAAATATTCTCCTCCGCAGTACTATAAAAATTTCCCCCGCAGATATCTCCTCCGCAGTACTATAAAAAATTTCCCCCGCAGATATCTCCTCCGCAGTACTATAAAAAATGTCCCCCGCAGATACATATTATCCAGCTCTTCTCCATAGAAGCACACCAGCAGTGTCTAACTAACCATGGTTATTTCAACTTGGAAACATGAAATTTCCTGCCGATGAAAGTACAATCGGGTGGTCCTAGGAAAAAGTATGCGGATTTGGTGGCCTCCAGCGATGTGAATTTAGCTTTGATTAATGGCTAATCACCCTCAAAATATTTTTCGATAAATAACTTGAAAATAGATTAACTCATATGTTGGTATTGGTGCTTTGAGAACAGAAATATTAATCTTGTTGAAAGCTCAAATTTGTGTCCACCTCCAAACCAGAGCTGTTGCCTTTTGGCCTAAGAAAAACTGCACAATGGGTGACTTCTAGCAAACAGAATGTGACATGATATAATATTGCTCAAATTTTATGCTGGTTATCGTTGATTTATTTGACGCTCTTCAAGATCTTGTTTAGGCCAAAATGCCAAAGCTCTGGTTTGGAGGTGGACACAAATTTGAGCTTTTAAGACTAATATTTCTGCTTTCACCAATACCAACAAACGAGGCACCTATGTTCAAGGGGTGTTCAAGTTAACTATTGAGTAACATTTTGAAAGTGATTAGCCATTTGATTAAAGTTAAATTTATATCGCTGGAGGCCACCACCGAATCTTTATACTTTTTTGAGACTTTCGGTACTTTATGGAAACTTTTTAAGAAACCCTGTTTAAAGAAACTTTCAGTACTGAAATGTCAAATTATGAGAATTTTGAGAGATATTCTGTTCAAATTTTTAGTCTCTTATAAAGGATGTTTTCATGCATACTGTTCTCGGGATGAAGATATTTCACTAAATCACAGGTAGCAGCGTATGATTGTAAAATTAGTTTAGATATTAATGATATACAACCTTACCATATTCCATATCGTCTTTCTCTGTTCTGATGATGTTCCTCGCGTCTCTCCACCAAAACATTAGGCCTATTAGTCGACCCAGTCTCCAAAAGAACATCCAGAGAGAAAAAAGAGAAAGGTCGGCTGGTTCTCGCCAACTGTGCAGGCCGCTTCGAACTTTTCCTGTCCAGTTTGCAGCTTGTGAGCATTCAACCCTTCAACAAAGCCCACCAATACACAGCTCAACGACCCCTTTGCATGCTTTGATAGCCACACCTTATTCAAACTCCGAGCATTGCCAAAATAAGCCGCCTTTGCTACGGCTACTCAACCCTTCGTTCAATCGCCAGACGATCGAGGCAAAGCAACGGTCCACACGGCGATGTAATACGCCTACTGCGCTTGCGTACCAATGAGAATGTGCGAATGCGCTTGCTCAGTGAAGAGATTTACGAATGCGCAAGCGCAGTAGGCGTATTACATCATCCTGTGGACCGTTGCTTTGCCTTGATCGTCTGGCGATTGAACGAAGGGTTGAGTAGCCGTAGCAAAGGCGGCTTATTTTGGCAATGCTCGGAGTTTGAATAAGATGTGGCTATCAAAGCATGCAAAGGGGTCATTGAGCTGTGCATTGGTGGGCTTTGTTGAAGGGTTGAATGCTCCCAAGCTGCAAACTGGACAGGAAAAGTTCGAAGCGGCCTGCACAGTTGGCGAGAACCAGCCAACCTTTCTCTTTTTTCTCTCTGGATGTTCTTTTGGAGACTGGGTCGACTAATAGGCCTAATGTTTTGGTGGAGAGACGCGAGGAACATCATCAGAACAGAGAAAGACGATATGGAATATGGTAAGGTTGTATATCATTAATATCTAAACTAATTTTACAATCATACGCTGCTACCTGTGACTAAATTCTAAAAAGTATTTCTGCAAATTGTAACATTCCTTTTGGACTTTGGACCGACACGTTTGATCTCTGAAAATGTATGACTAAGACACCCGCTACGCTTTGAATCAAATTTCAAATTTTCCATTTATTTCATAAGTTAGGATTTATCAGACAATTGAAAGATTTTCACCTCGGTATTTCTTATTTTTCATGGGCTTTTCCTAAATTCGGGGCGTTTAAAAATGTTTATCAATTAATAATATAAAGCCAAGACAATTTATTTCTACCCCGTAGGATGACTAGGAGAATTTGCAAATATTTCCTTGAGTGCTAAATTTTATCTGCGAGAATATTCGATTTTCTTACCGTGGACAGGGATTTGCTTCATGGGAGGTTAATTAAACTGTGTTTCCCAAATTCATCTTTCTTCTCAAGATGTAACAACGGGGTAACAACGCTTTTTATCGATATGAAATTTCTATAGGAAGCCAATGCAAAGTTGGGATATGTAAATCTCACAGGAATTAAAAGTTTCAAAATTGAACAAAATATAACAGTATATAATATTTACTTTACTCACCTATTCATGCAGAAACCCTTTCCCGTCGACAAAAACAGCAACTGTATGAATACAACTTCATCAATTTGTCTTGCTTACTTTTCTACCTGCATGATATTTGCTTTTGCCAGGTCATTTGCCGAAACATGTGACCATTCCCGACCATTCTCGCAATGTTCACGCCAGCAAATGACCTCGATATTAACCGGGTCATATATTTCCTTCTTAGAAATTAATAGCTTACACACAAAGTGAATAAATCTGCATTAGTTCCCTGTTCAAAGCTGTCTGCGGTCATGCCGTGGTCATTCTGTGCAATTATGAAATGGTGAAAGCAACCTGATGTTTCTTGTACTTACAAATTCATTGTTTATAGCACATACAATCAAATTTAGCAATAAAATTTAGCATATCTAAAGGTTACTAACTGACCTAACAGCTTACTTGGAATGTTCTCTCAAAACTTTATTTTTTATTTATTCTAAACATCAGACAACTGTGCCGTATTGTTGTATGAATTTCTAAGTGCCGTTCCAAATCTTGTCAATGCGCTGACCTGTTTGACAAAAGTTTCGGACAATGTTTCCTGTTGAGAAGGTTTGAGGACAACCCATGGCAATAGATTTGTTCCTTCTCTTTCATTTGCCGGCTTTCTTTCTCAAGCTGAATCCAATTTATCATGTTACCGCACTTTATTGATATCTGGAATGCGTCAAGACCAATGCATTCAGCTTACCAGCAATGAGGAAGCTACCTAATGACCCCGGGGGGGGGGGGTACTCCAATTGTGGCCTGACAGGGGGGTCCAGTCAGGGTTAAAGAGGGCCAAAGCAAAAATTTTGAAAACTACCCTCAAATGGTAGTATCTTTTTATAGAAACCCCCAAATGGTAGTTTGTGGACCTAAAATTGGGCCATTTGGTAGCGTGTGGTAGCAAAAATTTTCTGCAGTTTTTCAACATTTTCTATTGTAAAAATTGATTGAACAAAGCAAAAAAACTTCAAAATTCAATGATAATTACTGCTGAAACGACCACATTGCCGTGCGGAGGAGCCTACTGAGTTGAAATCTTATAACTTACCAAGAATCTTGGAATATCCCCAATTGGTAGTATATGTTTGACAAATAAGGCCATTTGGTAGCCATTTCGTAAGACCCTCAAACCGACTGGACCCCCCTGTTAGGCCATAATGGAAGTACCCCCCCCGGGCTAATGACGTAGGAATGAGGGATGCAAAATTCTTTCCTGGTATTCCATATTTTTCATGTTTGTGATTTTGTGCAAGGAATCATTGATAAATAATAATCTATCTGTCTGCTCTGATAGACAATTGGAATTACGGGAAGCTAAATCGGTCCGTTATGAGCGTTGCCCATTTACTGTCCAATTTCCTGCAGTTCCTCTAAAAATCTGGAAATTTGTCCGGAAGAAGCGAAGTACTTTCTCGTTCGTATTTGGCAGTTCTGGTTACCGATTTTCGATGCTTTTGCTACCGTTTGTAGACTTTCTCAAGTTTCTCCCGTATTTATAAAAAAAACTGCCACCTAAAAGGAAGCCTCTGCGAAGGAAGAAGGAAATTCTCCGCCTCTCTATCGCAGGGGTCATTATTTTGGTATTTGACGCGGAAGTACCCTTGGTGCCAGAGCCAAAAATTTAGATTTATAAAAAAAAATGAAAAAAAAGAATTTTTTTTTTAATTTTAGTGGCTTTAGTACCCAGGGTAACGCGGAAGAGACTTGGGCAAGTAACACAGAATTTCTAGGACCTTTAATCAATTGATCTAATGTTTTCAGTCAAAAAATTCATCACTTGTCTCCTCATGTTCTATCAGGCTTGCTACTGCAGTAAAATGAGTTTTTAAGGTTTCCCAGTTTTCTAATTTGCTGATATTGAAGGAAAATAGAGGTTGAATTGAATGACATTGTTAGAACTGATTGCTGATTGGCTTGTTAAACAATAGCAATAAAATCCTATCATCTGATTGGATATTGGATAATGCAAAATTCGATCGAGATTCAACTGATTCGCACTTGCGAGAGGACGTCAAAATGTTTCAAACATGGCCTAACCTGCAGCAGGAACCTGTAATCGATAAATTTTGTTGACTGACTATCTTCGGGGGCTGCCACACTAACTGAAAAAGCGGGGGTTCAGTTAGTACAAGTACACTTCAGTCTAAGTACTGATACCTTTTCAATTCAAAATCGGTACACTTAAAATACGTTGAACTGTTAAAGTGTGTCCGCTCAAGTGAAAACTAGACCTTGCTTCTTACGTTAAACCCTGGTCTTGCTGCAGTCGTAGCTTTTCACTTTTATTTTAAAGCACATATTTATCGTTTTTCACTTACCTGACTCCTGACTTTGATTCCTATTCCAGATTTACGCCATACAGTCAATTCAACAAATGCCGAATATGCAAACAGAGTGTGCACCAAACTGGCTCGCATTATTGCCAAGGTATTGCATTCTATTTCATTTTGATCATACCATACATGCACCTATGCAGGCTTCTATTACCCCCATTCATATTTACAGTTTAATACCCCCATTCACACTTTCAGGTTTAACCAGCTTCAGCTAAATCAGAAATTTTTGCATCGCAATCTTTTTCTGCATTCCACTTATCACATGTTCTATTGATCGTTCTTTTTCCATTCTATGCTAATAACGGCCTTATCCAGGGATAAATAGTGCAGGGATAAATACCAGGATGAATACGTGTATAACAAATGTAAGCAAATGACTTCTGAGTTATATTTTGTTATGTACATGTATGCTCTGACGCAACTCTCGGCCTTGTAATGTGTTCATTTTCAGTTCTATTGAACACAAGTAATGAAACAATGCGAAAATCGTCGCTGTTCCTAAATTCGAACCTTTTCACGAAGAATATCATGACAAAAATAATAAAGACTAAAGATAAAGCAAAAAGATGTTACTGTTAATTACGACGCTCGTTGCAATTATTTTGCTCAAATATTCTTCATTACCGATGTCTAAGATCTTAGTAGCAACAACCCAGAAAATTTGACTAAATGGCGAAATTTTAACTTTTATAGACATTGGCTGCGGTCACACTAGACGTTTTACCCCGTTGTATCCCTTGAAAACAACGGATTAACGACGCTGTGACATGTGACCGCATTTGGTTTTGACATACAACGCTGTTACAGCGCTTTGGTCCTGAGAGCCGATTCCATAAGAAATTATCACATGCAAAGCAACGGGCAAAACAAGGTCCCGACCTATGTATATTTCAGCATTATTTTGGAGAATGAACCAATCACAGCCTTGCGTAGTTGTCACATGATAAATCATATCACTGTGTGACCGGACCGGGTGTCATTGTACCGCTATGTTGCCGTACTTCTTGACTACAAAAACAAATTGCAAGAAAGTGAAGCAATTCGGCATGTTGTAAAAACCGGACCCTAAGACCCTAGGACCCCTGAGACCTCTTGGACCTTTAAGTACTAAAAATGAAAAGGACCCTTAACACCAGAGGGACATCACCACAGACAAACAATAGATCAACGTCATCAAGCTGTCAAACAAGAGGCTGCGTGTTGTATAAACTTCCCGTCTTTCATCCTACGAACTTTCGTCCGTTCAAACCAACGTCAGGATGCCTTTATTCATGCAGAAAGTCTTTAAAATAACACAATAGGAGATACTCAAAATAGTACTTCTTCATGGTATAAACTCTCTGCATAATTCCTGGGATTGGTTTGAAAGAGTGGAAGTTCATGGGGTGGAAGAGGGGAAGTCAATGATACACAACTTTCTCATTATGACACTCTGGTGTTAAGGGTCCTTTTCATTTATAGTACTTAAAGGTCCTAGGGGTCTCAGGGGTCCCAGGGTCTTAGGGTCCGGTTTTTACAACATGCCAAGCAATTCATATTACAACGGGGAAACACAGTAGTGTGACCGCAGCCATTATTCGATTGTGTGACAATCTTTCTCAGTATAAATTATGTGTTGATATCTAATGAATTTAATTTTGTTTGCACACGACGGCGAAGAAATAGCAGAGTAACAATCAAAAAAGGTTTGAAATGGAAGTGTCACAATCTGTGAAAAAATGTTGTCGCCTGCCGTGCCAACGATGTTTGCCTCTTCATCGCCCGCTATTGTTTTGATCAATTGTAACTAGTTTCTGTTCTTACACCCACCATTTGTCGATTGTAACTTTGCTATGATTTGCCGCCTTGCGCTAACTGTATTAAATATTTATACCGGGTGCGCCAAAATAAACTAGTATGCACGTTTGGCAGGCCACAATAAATCGTACACTGGACCGATTTTGAAGATTTATGACTTAATATTTAGCAGAAAGCCTGAATTTGATTCTAGGACTTTTTGCAAACTTTTCCGTTTTCAGTTTTTAGAGCTAGAAGCGAGTTTCTTAAATGTTCGTTTTCGAAAACATTGAAAACGATAAAAAAACGTCGATCAGATTTTCTAAAGAATCCAACATGAATGGACAAAGAGAAAGCGTTTTGTGGTGATTTGGGGCTCAGTTGAACTATCGACAGCAGATGCAATTGGTACGATTTTTAATATTGAGCAAATCACCACAAAAAGTTCTCTCTTTGTCCATTCATGTCGATTCTTTAGAAAATTTGATCGATGTTTTTTTATCGTTTTCAGTGTTTTCGAAAACAAAAATCTTAGGAAATTCGCTCCTAGCTCTAAAATCTGAAAATAAAAGATTGCAAAAATTCCCAGTATCTAATTCAGGCTTTCTGGTAACGAATAAGTCATAAATCTTCAAAATCGGTCCAGTGTACGATTTATTGTGGCCTGCCAAACGTGCATAGTTTATTTTGGCGCACCCCCGGTATTCAGATATGACTAAACTGAGTAAGATTATTGTACAATCGAAACGTGTCTACGAAGATTTGAAATATTATAATTTTTGTCAAATTTCTAAATATTTTTAATATGTTATCAAAATCTTTCAAATAAGAGTCATATGAATTCAAAGAAAATTTGCTATACAATTTGAATTCTGTAAGCGTTTATGAGATTGAGGCTTCTTTAAGTCTACTCCACAAACCAAACTTGCTGTTTTTAGCAAGAATCAAATAGAAAACTCTGTCAATATGATTGATTTACCGATGAAATAGGAACTCTGTAATAGTAGCCTCATTATAGACAATAAGTTAGAGATACTAGACATGTACTGTAACTCTCACATTAGTCCTCGGCCTTGCCAGTGGCCCCTTTTTACAAGGTGTCTAAAGATGTTTTTTTCTGACTACGCGTATGTTTTTTATAAGAAACTAAGAATTTGGGCCAGTACTGGAAGTTTCTTCAAAATATCTGATCTGCGCCCTCCTGAACACTTCAAAACAAGGTGTTTTGAAGCTTTTCCAATGCTTAGACATTACTCAAGTACTTTCTGAGTAATATGATACAGGAAACAAATGAGAATAAAGAAAAACATGTTTGAGTTTCTTGGTTCTTTGGTTATCTGAGAGTCTGAGTTTCTTATAAGCGGTTTCGTAAAAAAAAAAACAGTACGTGTATTGCTTTAATATTGAGCATCAGAGAGTTCAGTTGATTTTCAAGGTTATAATATTTCTCGATTAAACGAAGATATTTTGAATCTCTACTCAAAGATAATTGATCGTTTTTCTTTTGATATTTCAGGATGTGCATATAAAAAAGGTTAGTTGGAGTGACATTTTTTCATAATTTTAGTTCTTCTATTTCGTATGTTGCCTGCACCTGGTGAGCAACGAATTCCCCATTTTAACTGCTTACATGAAAAGAACCATTGATTTTGAAGAGGAAATTCTAACTTCATCTTCCAGATGTACGATCAACAATGACGTATTCCTTGTTTTTTAAATTTCCTTGTTTGTTTTGTAAAAAGTAATGATAAATTAAACAGCCAAAATTCTTGTAAATATTAAATTTGATTTTCAGATTGAGTGGTTGTTGAAGATTCCAGCATAATGATTTAGGAAATATGTGCTTGCTTTCTTCATTTTGTTTAAGGAAGAATTTCGTGAGATGAGATGAAGAGAATGCTCGAATTCCATCGTAAAATGGTCACCACAATTTTACTCTCTTTGTTTCGAATCGAAACACTAACAGAATCTTTTGAAAGTCTGGGCGTATTAGAAAACGTGCATGACCGCACTTCGACATCTTGTAAGTGATTAATTACATCAAAAAGTCCATACAAGCGTGATCATTAATTTGATATATTTGCCGGTTGGTCCAGAAACGTTTTGCCACTGTTTACAAAATTAGAATGATAACCCAACCAAATACACGTATTTTTTTGTAAGAAACTGCCCATAAGTGATTCAACTCTAAGATCGCCAAAAAATTAAGAAACTCCAATACTCGGAAATTATATGTTAAGAAACTATCTATTCTGATAAAGGAAATCCTTAACATATTTTTACTTTACTTTCATTTGTTTCCTGAATCATGTTACTCGTAAGGTACTTGAGTAATGTCTAAACATTGGACAGGTTTAAAAACCTTGTTTTGAAATGTTCACGAGGGCACAGGTAGTGAACATGAAGATTGTTATGGAACCTCTAAGAAACTCGTAAGAAACTCCGAGTACTCAAAATCTGATAATTTTAAGAAACTTTCAGTACTGGCCCAAATTCTTCGTTTCTAATAAAAAAATACGTATACCGGGTGAGTAAAAAAAAAAGAATCCCCGTTTGAAAGGCCACTGCTCCAGGAATATCAAAGCAATAGTATTGAAAATTGCCTTGTTTTATTGCCAATATGTTCAATTAGTAATTTATCCAGCTTTAATCAGCCATTCCTTCCCGTGGATATGAGAGATTTTCTGCGAAAACCCCTTTCCAAAAACCTGCAAAACGAATGAAAACGATGAGCAAAATTTCCTTGGTTTTTACTTCTTAGAAATGACGAAACTCACATATATTCATGTATTTTGTCTTCTTGGGAGCATTGAATCCCCTGAATAGGTCATTCATACCAGGAGAGGGAAGCCTTGTTTTTCCTCCCAAGAGGATAGCACACGCTAAAGCGTGCAGAAGTCGTTGCTGTTAGGCCCGTGCAAGGCAGAAATGTCAAGAAAATTTGCTCATGATTTTGGGCACGTTTTGAAGGTTTCTTGAAGAAGCTTTCTCGAGAAAATCTTTCCTAATTTCAGAACGGGGTGCCTGATTCCAGTCAGGTAAATTTTAAAGTAGATTTGAACATGCCTATCATTGAATTGTATATTTCCCGATATCATCATCTTGATATCCAGGGAGCCGTGGCTTTTCAAACGGAGATTTTTTCATTGACTCATCCAGTTCCATATTTCTAAATCTTCACATCTTTCTGATTGAAGCTTCAAATTGAATTTGAGATTCACAACTGTTAGCTTTTGAAAATTTGCGCAGGTAAATGATTGGCAAAAATTAGTTTGCATCAATTTTCTTGTTCCCTAAAGTAGTCGAAGCGCCCACTTCAGTCTCAGGCAGATTTGAAATAAGACTACGATAAGATGTTCAATGGCGCCTAGCGTTGATAAAAGAAAATATCTAATTTTTAACAGTTTTCTTATCACTTGATTTGGCTTGCTTAGTCTTTATCGACGTTCCGAAAATAGATGTGATATGTAAAAGACTTTTTGAAATCTCTTGAAATCTTTCAAAATCAAAAAGAAATGATTTAAAAGCCATCAGATAATATTTTGCGTTTGAAGAAAATAGTTGATACTGTTTCATCCAGCCGTAGATAAAGGTCATAATGAAAAGTGATTAGCAGTGTAAAAAAGCACCTCTTCTCCAAAATTTCTTCCAGCTTATTTATGCTGTTTTTTTATGTTCCAGGTATCTGTGCAATGTGTGGTAAACAAGTTTTAGACACGAAAGACTACAGGCAGTCATCTTCCTAACGTATGTCATCTTCCTAACGCACGTCATGGAATGATTCAAGCCGAAAACCTGGCTGGGTAGGCCTAAAAAGTTTCACCTTACGAGTGCATTTTGTGCGTACATTTTAAGAGAAAGTTGGAGAGAAACTATCAACCAGGTCTCTCCCATTATCGAATCCAGTCATTTATGCACGTTGGCGCTCCCGTAACTGTTTACTTTTGCAGTTATTATCTGTTGGTGTTGATGAAACACAGTGGAAGGACCAGACAAAGGTTATCAGCAAGTTTGGTCAAGAAAATTGACATATTTCGCTAACCAGCAGCCAGGGTAGAAAAGAAGGAAAATAGTAACACTTAAGTTGATACAATTTGTGTATACAACATTGTTAACATTTAAAACTGAGTTGTACAGGGTCAGTCAATAAAAACAATCTCCGTTTGAAAGGCCGCGGCTCCCTGGATATCAAGACGATGATATCGGCAAACATATAATTCAATGGTAGACATGTTCAAATCTACTTTAAAATTTACCTGATTGAAATCCGACGCTCCGTTCTGAAATTATAAAGGATTTTCTGGAGAAAGCTTCTTCAAGAAACCTTCAAAACGTGCCCAATATCACGAACAAATTTTCCTAACATTTCTTCCTTACACTGGCCTGACCGCAATGACTTCTGCACGCTTTAGTACTTGCTGTCCTCTTGGTAGGATGAACAAGTCTTCCCCCTCCTGGTATGAATAACCTATTCAAGGGGATTCCATTCTTCCAATCAAGAGGGCAAAATGCACGAATACATGTGAGACTCTTTTTTAGGAAAGGAAACCAAGGAAATTTTGCTCATCGTTTTGCAGGTCTTTGGAAGGGGCTTTATGCAGGAAATCTCCCATATCGACGGCAAGGAATGTGCGATTAAAGCTGGGTAAATTATTGAACCTAATGGAACATATCGACAATAAGGCAAGACAGTTTTCAATATCATTGCTTTGATATTCAGGGAGCAGTGGCCTTTCAAGCGTGGAGTTATTTTTTTTCGATCACCCGGTATATTATGTCAAACTTTAAAGTTAGTCGACGGAAAGTAGAGGCAATCTATAAATAGGACAAAGAAACGCCTACGCAAGTAATTGCTCCCCGAGTGAAAACATATGAACGCATGTGTCGAAATCATCAAATACAATAGGCTAATTTGAGACATGCATATGCAGCTCTTGAGTTAGCTATTTATCTCCGTCAACTAACTTTAAGTTAAACAAGAAATTTCCGTTTGCCAAAATTTGCATTCGCATTTTAAACGCAAATTTCAAAGATTTGAAAATCATGTTAAAGTGTACAGGATAACTTAGATTTGAGAATGTACCGGGTGACCAAGAAAAAAGTAACCC
This sequence comes from Aurelia coerulea, assembly GCA_039566865.1. Classification (NCBI taxonomy): domain Eukaryota; kingdom Metazoa; phylum Cnidaria; class Scyphozoa; order Semaeostomeae; family Ulmaridae; genus Aurelia; species Aurelia coerulea. Next base: position 30,449,879 of record CM076945.1, on the reverse strand, counting down.
AACGCAATCTGTTACAGAAAATTGAGTAAGTGGCCGATTGAAATGCTTCAAATGTTGTTCTGTCGCTAAAAGACTAGCTTATGCTATGAGTATTTTTCGAATTTTTTTTCGACACGGTAAATTTCCAAAATTAAGGATTTCGAGGAAAAGAGCATGCTGGAAATCCTCAAAAAGTCATCAAAAACAGGGGATCGATTTACAGCCATTTCAAATCTTCAAAACAACGAGGAGCGTGTTTCATTTCAACCTGGGAATAGGTAACCCAGTCGGAAGTCTTCAGAGCAAGTTTGTAGTCCCTAGGTGCTTAAAAGATATTCTCAGGCAGAATGAAACACGCTCCTCGTTGTTTTGAAGAACTAAAATGCCTTCAAATCGATCGCCTGTTTTTGATGACTTTTTGAGAATTTCAAGCCTGCCCTTTTCCTCAAAATCCTTAATTCGGGAACTTTCCCAGGTCCAAAAAAATTGCTAAAAATACGCAAAATGTAGGCTAGTATTTTAGGGACAGAACAACGTTTGAAATATTTCAATCTGCTACTTACTTTTTTTCTATGACAGATTGCGTTGGGTCACTTTTTTCTGGGTCACCCCGTATTTCACTTAAATCGTCCATACCGTTCAAAAATTATGATCCTTTTGCTTGCAAATTGTTTTTGACAAAGGGTAGACTTGCCCCAAGTCTATTTCGTCAACTTTATATACACGTATTTTTTAAAAGAAACGAAGAAATTGGGCTAGTACTGAAAGTTTCTTAAAATTATTAGATATTCAGCACTCAGTTTCTTACGAGTTTCTTAGAGGTTCCATAACAATCTTCATGTTCATTACCTGTGACCTGGTGAACATTTCAAAATAAAGTTTTTTATGCCTAACTCAAGACATAACTCAAGTACCTCACGAGTAATATGATACAGGAAACAAGTGAAAGTAAAGTAAAACTATGTTGAGGATTTCCTTATCAAAATAAATAGTTTCTAAACTTATATTTTCCCAGTACTGGAGTTTCGTAATTTTTTGTCCATCTGAGAGTTGAGTTTCTTATGGGCAGTTTCTTATAAAAAAGAAGACTAGTTGGCAAAATAGACTTAGGAAAGTCTGGACAAAAAAGGGCCAAAAGACGATAAAATTTTGTTTAATTTTAATCTTCCAATGGCTCTAAAGGGAAGGCAAACAAATGATGAATATGAATCTTGTGCATGCAAAATATAAGCATGCAGGCATTTTTTTATAAGAAACTAAGGTTCAGGGCTGGTAGGCAGTTTCTTGAAATTTTGGGTCATTTTGCTACCAAAAGTTTCTTCCTTATTTCTTATATTTTTAATGCTGGAAGTGTAGAGTTAATTTAGTTTTGTCAAAAGGACTCCCAAATTAATTAGTAAGATCTCAAAACAAGTAAATACAATAATTCGCACTCAAAATAATGCCCTAACAGTTGCTATATCTGTACAGTGTGAAAACATTTTTGAGTGCGATAGGAAAATTAAAACTGCAAGTTACAAAAGTTTCTTAGCTTTTTAAATTCAGGCAAGGTTATTTCTTAACTTTCGAAAAATTGAGCCTACTGGCTCTTACAAGCTGTTTCTTATAAAAAATACATATAGTTTATGTAAGTTGGTGAATTTCTGAAATTTTTAATGCTGAAAACTTGTAGAACTTTGGAAAAGTTTTCAATCTTATTTGGAAATAGTAAACAAAATCGCCAATAATTTGAGAAAGATAAGACGAAACAAATAGAAATGATGCATTTTGAAATAGACCTTTTAGCTATCCTACGAAAGAGTTAGGATGGAGCAAATTTTGCAGAAATGTGACAAATCTTTGACGTAATTAACCGCCAAATATTGCATAGGTTCCAAATCTTTAACTCGGCGTAAAAAGGTGGGTGTAAAATTCAATGACCTATTTCTTCTGACTGAATGGCTTGAAAGAAACTTTAGATACTTATCTATAATTCTACCGTTGGACTTTCCAGAAATTTTGAATATTTTCAAAATTACAGCTTATTTCAAATTTCAGCTCATTTGAGGATTTGACGTCATCAAATTTCTAAATCTTAAACCAGACGAGTGACAGGCTTTTGCTTGATACCATTTTGTAGGCATTCATAAACTACGGTTTTCTTCGAAATTACTTCATGTTGCGTCAAACGGTTTAGAAATTACGATGGTTTTAAGTTTTTTTGAAAAATCTTTTGTTGAATTCTTGAAAAAGAAGAAAAAAATTCTAACTCTGAAAATATTAAAGATTTCAGAAAAGTCCAACGGTAGAATTGTAGAGAAATAGCTAAAGTTTCTTTGAAGTCATTCAGTTCAAAGAAATAGGTCATTCAATTTTACACCAGCCTTTTTAAAGATTTGGAGCCTATGCTGCCAAATATTGCCAACTATGGTACATTAACAACAAAGCTTTCATAAGATGTTTCGAATGTTTTCAGCCAAAACAATATTATTTCGGCAAAGCAATTCGGTCAATTTTTTTACGATTTTATCATAATTTTACCACTGTGTCAACAGGGCCTCTTATCAATGAAAACTGGTCAGCCAGTAATACTAGAAGATTTTTCTTTTCAGGGACACGATTGCAGCATGATTTTTCTGATAATGGTTGATTTTTACGGTAAAATCGTCTAAGGAACTGTTTTTGCTTTTGTTTTAGTTCAAACAGAAAACATTGCAAAATCCAAACCTTCAACATAAAAGTTGGTCCTCTAAGGCATGTGTCACCCCTAACCGACCCTGCATCGCATCTAGGTTCTCCTGTAAATTATTTTGTAAAGAGATGTGCTGGAATCAAGTATCAGTGTAGAATGCAGAAAGTAGAATGCAAAAAGGACGACGTTTTTCCAATAAAAAATATACAATACAACAAACTCTTACTATCGAACATTTTTAAAGTGCTTCACATAGAATCTGAAAGGATATTTCAAACCACATTTCTCCGCAAAAATGTTAGATGTCCCAGAAAAGATCCCCTTGTTTGGTCAAACTTTTGAAGAACGACATAAAAGGAACTGGAAATAGTCCGATTTTGCGAACTTCTAGTCTGTCTCAAATTAGATATCACTTGCAAATGCCCGCGAATAGCAACGATAGAAGTGTTTTGCAAAGGAATTTTGCGTTATCGCAAATCTCAGGTCTAAAATATCTCAAAATACAACATTTAATTGCAGACAGGCTTTAGATTTCTACATGTTTGTCTTTGATGTCTCTCAACTCACAGACTTTTGAGTGATTATTATAGTTCATACACTTTACTATCGTATGTAGGGTTGCTGCAGTTAAAATATTGTGAATGCGAAAATAAATATGTAAAATTTATTACTCTAGTAGATATGTATAACTAAAGTCTGTCAAACGTTGGGAAATATTCTGGAGCATTCAGTTTGAAATTCAAAATTTACGACTAGAATTTTTGAGGAGAAGAGTCTTATATGAATCGTTGTCATTTGAATCACATCTGTACCGAATATTCGTCTTCTTCTGGTTCAAAATCTGGCAGGTATGCAATTGCTTGTTCAAATAGGTTGTTGTTTTGCAGATAAAACTGAAATGAAATGACAAAAAATAACGTTACTTCAATTAATAAATACATTTGGTTTATGTTTCCGTCAAGAACGGGTGAATCAAGGAAAGTTGTGGCTCTTTAAAGGGTGAATTCTCCACACCAAAGAAACCATCCATTACAGTAGTGTCCCGCATATAAGAAACACAAATTTAAGAAACACAGACCCTGATTTTCAAAACAATACCCCATTTTATAAGAAACTAGTGCAGGTCTGAAAAGAACATTGTTTCTTTTTTAACAAGACTTAGCAAAAAAACAATTTCCTGGAATAATTATATCATTTACTGAAAATGAAAATTTACAAATGCAAATATAAATAATGTTTTTTATCATGACCATAAATTTTGTGTATGAGTAGTTGATCTGATGCGTCTGAATAGTGCATGAATTTCCTAATAAGAAATTTTACCCTGATTTGAATTTTACCTCATTTTATAAGAAACATGTCAGACCTGAAATGGAAAAGGTGGTTTCTTATATGCGGGACACTACTGTATTTCAATGATGGAGAAACCAATGTTGAGGTCAAAATTGATTTAATTAAATAATCCTTGAAAAACTAGTAGAATTCTAATTTATGGATAAATCCTATGATACTTATTTTGGAGCATGCCAGAATTTTTTTTTACCACACATCCCTTAAGCCGGTTATCTACTTGGTAAATTTTTCGTGTACACTCATTTTTTTATAAGAAACTAAGGTCCGGGACTGGTAGGCAGTTTCTTAAATTATTGGACCATTTTCCTACCAAAAGTTTCTTACTTGTTTCTTATCTTTTTAATGCCAAAAGTGTAGAGTTAATCTTGCTTTGTCTAAAGGGTTCCCAAAGTACTTAGTAAGGTCTCAAAACAAGTCAATGACATAATTCGCACTCAAAATAATGTCCAAACAGTTGCTATAACTGTATACAGTGTCAAAACATTTTCGACTGCGATAGGAAAATTTTAACTGTAAATTAAAAAAGTTTCTTAGCTTTTTAAATCCAGGTAGGGTTGTTTCTTAACTTTCGAAAAATTGAGCCTACCGTTTCTTATAAGCGGTTTCTTATAAAAAATGAGTGTATAAGCATGCAAAGTAAAAATTTGATTCATAAAGTATCAAACAGAATCGGTGAAATAACTGAACACGGAAATCATTAGTTTTCAATACAGTAACCCAACCTGGAACGAAATGTTTCCAGACCAAGAAAATGTTAGGGAATGTCATGATTACCATTTGGGCGAAAAATTTTCGAAGTTGCAAAATCATCGAATTTCAAAAATTATACCAGTGTTGAAGCATTCTTTTAAACGTATTACATTAAATATAAAATAAATTTGTAAGTTATTGCTTATCTTATCCTTGTGAGCTAACTAAAATTGAACCGAACTGGTGCCTAATCGGTCGCTATTGTTTTGATCAATTGTAACTCGTTTCTGTTCTCCAAGTTTCTAGTTTTTCAAGAAAGGAAAGCAACATTTTTCTTGAGATATTTATAATACAGTATGAGAGGCATTGGAAAATAAAGCTTAGATTCCTTTTCTTAACATTAGTATCAAGATTTAAATTTTTGCCTTTTTGAATTTATGTATTTCATTTATCAATTTATTTAATAATTGTTGAATAATTGGCGCAGCAAATGTATCAGCGCTTCAATCATCAAAAGTGAATTTTTTAATAGCCTAAAGATTGAAATATTATTGCTACGATTTTGGTAATTCTTTGCTGTACAGTTATTGCAACTGTTTGGACGTTATTTTCAGTGCGAATTATGTTATTTACTTGTTTTGAGATCTTGCTAAGTAATTTGGGAGCCCTCTCGACAAAGCTAAATTAACTCTACGCTTCTGGCATTAAAAATATAAAAGAAGCACGTAAGACATTTTTGGTAGCAAAATGACCCAAAAATTTAAGAAACTGCCTACCAGCTCCGGACCTAAGTTTCTTACAAAGAATGCGTGTAGTGTAAATAAAATTGGATTGATTTTTAAAACAAATCTTGCAAGAGAAAGAAAGACAAGAAAAGTTGAATTTTCTTACAAATAAGCGTTGTATTCCTTGTAATTTCTGCGCTTTTACTTTTTTGGCTAGCGTCCCAGATGATTTCGTTTTGTCACATAGTTCAACTAACTGGATGGCATTATTGATCCTAAAATGGACAAAAATAAATATCAGTAAACCTTGAAAGTTATGATTAAAAATTCGGTCATTTCCTTTTTTCATGTTTTACCGTTGAAAATTTTTGAATTCGTACCGTATGATAAAAATACACTCATTTTTTTATCAGAAACCGCTTATAAGAAACGGTAGGCTCAATTTTTCGAAAGCCAAGAAACAACCCTACCTGAATTAAAAAAGCTAAGAAACTTCTGTAATTGACAGTTATAATTTTCTTATCGCACTCAAAAATGTTTTGACAGAGTACAGTTAAAGCAACTATGTTTGGACATTATTTTGAGTGCGAATTATGTTATTTACATGTTTTGAGATCTTACTAAGTAATTTGGGAGGCCTTTAGACAAAACGAAATTAACTCTACACTTCCTGCATTAAAAATATAAGAAACACATAAGAAACTTTTGGTAGCCAAATGGCCCAAAAAATTAAGAAACTGCCTACCAGCCCCGGACCTTAGTTTCTTATAAAAAAATGAGTGTACTCAAGGATCAAATAGAATGAGATAGAATGGCATTTTTCTCCGTTTACGATAACAGTTCCAGAGGATAATTCCCTCGGGATCATTCCCGTCCGATTACTGGACATTGAATTCCCATCGTTTTCTCAAACCAATCGCATTCCCTTTCCTTTGTAACAAACTATATTGTTCTGTCTTGAAACCAAAGACAGCAGGTGCGTGTTCGGATTAAAATAAAATCTGGTCTGAAAACATTAGTTGCGGGTGTGTACGCCTTTCGTAAATTAACATGGCAAGAATTCTTCACATAATGACAAGAATTCTTGAGCCATAGCGAAGGCTAAATTTTGTAAACGAACGGAACTGCAGTCTTGCAGTGTAGTATTTATATATTAAAAAATCACAGCGCAAAGTCAGTTTTCAGTGTTTTTAATTTGATTGTAAGAAGAGGTGTGGGCCATCCATGGCGGTACTGCAATACCAGGACAACCCGTGCCCGCGGTGAAGCAAGCTTCAGACCGACGAGCTGGTTCCAAAAATCAGTTTAATAAAAGGGCATCCTTGGATGCCTATCAGATATTAAGCTGATAAGAACAGATACTTTTTTTTTTTTTTTTTTCCTGGCCCCTGATAAACAGAAGGCTCAGGTGCATCATATTCAAATTCAACAATATTTACAATATCAAAAGAAAACAAAGATAACCAGTGCCCCTTTTGTGTACTGGCCTCTTTCTAAATCTAATATAATCTAACTAAACATAATCTAAACTATGGATGCAATCGCTATATACGTCAACAAACTCAAGAGTCCAGAATAAATGTCCATTAAACTAAAATATCTGAATCAATTAAGTATCAAACCTTTAAAAGTAGTTTACCGTTTACGTTTTTACATAAAACTTCCCCATACTCCCAAAGTGGGAACTGTTTTTGTAGCTCTCCCTTTGCATGGAAAACTAGCTTTATCCTTTCCTTTATCTCTGCCCGTATGGCCGAAATTACAGATTCCGACCTTGCAGGTATTCTTTCGAAGCGTCTCTCACATCTGTGGAGCCAGATCTGGTAGATACACAGTTTTAGAAGATACGTACTCAACTTTTTAGCATTTCTATTCTTAGAGCGAGGGAATTCAAAGAAGAACAGGAACCTTGATCTTAGCCAAAAGGCCGAGAAGCGATAACTTTTTAAAAAAAATTGAGGGTTGCCGTTCACGAAACTGATGGAAGTCTCGTGGGCGCCGATATCGTTTCAATTTGCAGTCTTGGAAGCGAGGTTACGATTTAGCAGCTGCTTACAGTTGACTTACAGTGGTGATCCGGAGTAATCACTTAAATGAACACCTGTGGAATCGAAAGCTAGGGTTCAGGTTTAAAGTCTATGTATACGCTAAATACTGGAATGGGAGACTGGCCTGGAATATTTTAATGGAAAATTGCGGAATGGAATACTAGGGTGGACGGCCTTTAGTGGATTGGAAAGGTGTGACATATTATTGATAATTTTTCAGGATTTGGAAGCAGAAAGCTTGGAAAGCTTCAGAACTTTACCGTTACACATATTTTCTGAGAAAATAAAAATCCGAGCCGATACTGAAATTTGACAGAGTACTAAGAGTTTCCAGAAGTATTAAGAGTTTCTTACGAGTTCCGTAGAGTTTCTTGCGAGTTCCTTACGAGTTCTTCGTGTTTACTACCTGTCGCAACGTGAACATTTCATCGTGAGTGAGAAGATAACAAAATCCACGAGAGAGCCCCGAGAATCGCACATAAAGATAGTTGATCAAGTTTCGAGGATTTATTGAGGAAAGCTGAATAGTTGATCAAGATACACCTAAGAAATTACCCTGGGTACCATTTCTTTCCTTCTTTACTTTTTTTAATTTTTTTATTTTATTATCTTTTGGCTCTGGTACCCAGGGTACTAAGAAATTTACAATTGCTTGCTTTGCTTGCTATGGAAATTTTCAAAACTCGAAACAATCTCAATCCTAGTTTCATGAAATAAATCTTCGTCGAGAAAGATATGCCATACACGTTTTTTGATAAGAAACTGGTATACACGTTTTTTTATGAGAAACTTGGATCAGCACTTAGTACTAAAAGTTCCTCAATTTAGCATGAACATTTCGGTGTTGTAGTAGTAAAACTTTCTTAATTAGTTTCTTATTTCGTGAGACCTAAAATTGCGTTATGGTTCAAAGTTGAGCCTTTTTATCGACAAAGGGCTTGGATTTTGCATTGATATTGTCACCACGAATAAGCCATGCACATTAAGGCAAAAAGTTACCAATTCTTTACAATAAAAAAATAAAAAATGCCATGCGATGCGATGCGAACCGTAATCCACCGACTCTTATTATAGAAATAAATTTTAGAATTTCTTAATTGTTCTTGAACGTAGGACTAGAGTTTCTTAAATTTTTGGTCATCGTAGTATCAGTTTTTTATGAACCAGATTCTTATAAAAACGTGTATAAGAAACTAGTAGTGCAAAAATTTTAGGCGTGACAAACTTTCGGACAAAGACTTGTCCGAAAAATTTATTTGTACGACATATGGAGTTGTCCGACTGAATGAATGTGAATCTCCAGCACGTCACGAAAGATTATTGTAAACATGCAAAGTTTTTGAAAAAAAAACTGTTTCCAATCCAACATTATTGTCATTAGTCAGAAGATATGGTCAGAACAAATAACAACAACGTCCCCTTCGTCTATCACGATTTACATGCTCTCACTATTGCTGATGTAATTCGAAAAGAATTCATATCAAAAATGGCCAAAATTGATGGTGCTATCAAAAACGACATACTGTAGAACAAGAAGACCTTTTGCAGATTTAAAGTGCCCATGACACCAACTATAATTTAAAGCACCTATCCAAAAAATTGACGAATACGAATAGAAACAAGAAAATTAATGCATTTTTTGCTATTCTGTTTTAGCAAATTTCATGTTAGAAGGAACTTTAGGACATTCTAGGGCTCTATTCCAAACTTTATGAAGGTGTTTTGTTTAAATAATCTAAAACCTGGAGTGATTTTGCATAAATGATCCAAAAATTAGTCAAAATTTTGTCCGAAAATTTATTTGTCCGAAATACCAAAAATGTGTCCGAAAATATTTTCGCCGAAGTTTGTCGTCCGAAATTTTATCCGCCAAAAATTATTATTTTTTTATTTTATTTTTTTTTATTTTATTCTTATTTAGACACAATACCCTATCAGCACTTCAAAGTAAATATGAATATTAATCTAAACAAAAAAAATAAAGCTGCTCTTCCAAGGGGTTGTGTTTGCGTCGCTCTACCTCAGGAACTCCCTTAATCTTACTTTAAAGGAGCCCAATGTTGCAGAGTCTCGTATATGCTTCGGGATCTCGTTCCAGGTACTTGCTCCCTGGTATCCAAAAGACTTTTTGCAGTATTCAAGACGAAGCCGAGGAATTTCGAAATCATCAATTTTTCTTGTGTTATATCTCGAAATATTCGACCTAGGAGTGAATTTATTTTTGAGGTTCTCTGGGCAGAGTCCATTGTTAATTTTGTATGTAGTAATTAGCCTGTCATATTTTATTAGATTGCGTACATCGAGCCAATCACATACCCAGCCATCTTTGTGCCTTGCGCATTCGATTAGTCTGCGTGCCCTGTTTTGCAACCTCTGTAGGGATTCCAGTTTTGTGTTTGACAGACATCCCCAAATGACACTGCAATATCTCAGATGGCTTTCAATTAATGCTCGATAAACAGTTGCCAATTGTTTCTGGGAAAGGATGTTTTTGAGTTTAAACATCGCCCCTAAACCGTTTTTTATCTTTCGCTTTACGGTTTTGAGTTGTTCTTCCCAATTCATGCTTTCGTCTATTATGACACCTAGATATTTTGTTTTTTGAACTCTGCATAATTTTTGATCTTCTACTTCGAGGTCAGGGAAATCTTTGGCTCTGTTCAATTGTTTTGGATGCCCTATCAACATAAATTCGCTTTTTTCAGCATTTAGGTAAATTTTGTACCTAATGTACTACGATGACCAAATATTTAAGAAACTCTAGTACTACGTTCATGAACAACTAAGAAACTCCAAAATTTTATTTCTAGAATAAGAGTCGGTAGATTACGGTTCGCACGGGATTTTTTATATTTTGACTGTAAAGAATTGGTACCTTTTCTTGCCTTAGTGTGCATGGTTTATTCGTGGTGACAATATCAATGCAAACTGAAAGCCATTTTCAATAAGAAGGCTCAACTTTGAACCATAACGCAATTTTAAGCCTTACGAAACAAGAAACTAGAAACGTTTACTACTACAACACCGAAATTCTCATGCGAAATTAAGAAACTTTTAGTACTAAGTGCTGATCCAAGTTTCATATAAAAAAACGTGTAATGCTAAAAAGGAAAAGTTTTCGGTTCATTCTTTATAATTGTAAGAGCTCAAAAAAACGAGGGGCATTTCCCTCCAAAGAAATCTCGTACACCTTCGTTTAGATAAATCCATTAAAAATCCGTAAAAATCGTTTTGATCTGAAAAGATCTCGCACGCTTTTTCGAACGTAGTCCATGGTTTTTGGTTGCGTAGTTCTGTAGTCCAGGGTTCCGTGGTCCGTAATTAGGGATACAAATCCTCGAGTCTAAAGCAACGGTTAACGTCAAAAAGGAAACTTGTGATCATGCGCACAAAACCTGTTTGGTTTATGGAAAGAATACGGGCGGATAATCCAGCCACGTTCTTCCTGAAAAACGCGATTGGGCACCCTATGTTCAGATACCCAGCCTGTGATTTCGTGATTTCTTGGAATTTTCGCCTGTCTTGCATCCTGAAAACATGGAATAGCATAGAATGGAATGGAATGACATATTTATCGGACAAGAACGTGGAATCAAGGAGAGGAAAAATGGATTAGAGTGGGAGAGTGGAATGGAAAAGAATAGATTGGCATATTTTTCATTTCACCAGATTGTAGAGGGGAAAAGTTTTCGAAGCCTTGGAGCTCTACCGTTATTGTCATGTCATGGCTGCTTTTTTGTCATGGCTGCTGCACACGAGGATACGCTCTGCACAGCCTTCGATATCTCACCTTGTAAAGACGATTTAATTTCCGATTCGGGAATAGTATTAGGAAGTAAAGAGATCGAAGATCTTATAGAAGCAGAAATTCTTAAAATTCAAGAGAAAAAACAGCGTGCTGAATCGAAATTGGTATGTCAAGGGCTGCATAAGGCACATGGCCTAACCGAAGGTGTTGTACTTCAGGCATTGAGTTTCATGACCTATTCAGGAAAAGTCACAAGAGCATTTCCTCGAGGCAAAGAATCCCTGAGGTTGCCAGAAAAGAAGAAATCAAGACAAGATGAATCGACGAAAGAACGCAAAGTCTCACAGGATGAAGAAAAGATAGTTAAATGTCGCAGTGAACTCGTGAAAATTGCTTCGGCCACAACAACCGACACCTCCGACACCATCAAAGACTGTGAAGGTAGTCCATCTATTTATATTTCTGAAAACTATGACACAGATACTGAAAGTCAGACAACAGATTGTGATATTATTGAAAACATTAATGAAAATAGAAAAAAAATTGATGAATCTTTATGGAAAAGAACAAACAGACGCCTTACATTTTGCCAACAAAGAGAAGAAACCCTGGTCATGTCGTAATCCATGTTGGAACAAACGATCTGGAAAGTGATAAAACCCCAAAAGAGATTGCCAAAGATATATATGACATCGCGCAAAGCTTGAAAACAAAAGACAACATGGTGACAATATCTGGCCTTGTTCCACGAGGGGATCAAATGCTCCATGGCAAAGTGGTCGAAGTGAATGATGAATTGATGGAAATTGCTCGAAATTGTAAGTTTGGATTTGTAGATCATAGCAATATCAATGCCGACAACCATCTAAATGGAAGCAGGCTGCATACAAACAAACGTGGAACTGCAATAATAGCAAATAATTTTATCAAATTCCTTTGCAATTGACAAACAAAGACAACAGGTAACAATTCTTGTACATATAACAACAATATGACGTCACAAGATATTTCTGATATTCAAAGCGAAAATGATAGCGCCTACACGAATTTGAAAAATCTTAGGATGCAAAACCGTAATGGATTAATTATCTCCTATCTAAACATAAATTCGATAAGAAACAAAATTGAATCGTTGCGACTTTTGATTTCTGACAATGTTGACATACTAATTGTTGCTGAAACGAAAATTGATAGGACATTTCCTTCTAGTCAGTTCTATATCAATGGCTTTAAGGAACCTTTTCGGTTTGACAGGGACAAAAATGGAGGCGGCTTATTGATTTATGTGAGGGAAGGGGTTCCAGCAAAACTGAAAACAGACTTTAAGCTACCTTCTAACATCGAGTGTGGAATTATTGAGATAAACCTCAACAAAAAGAAATGGCTACTTCTAGGCATCTATCGTCCACCATCCCAACAGGAAGAATACTTTTTTAATGAAATTGGTAAGGCATTAGATAAATACAGCACCACAAATGAAAACTTCATATTAGTTGGTGACTTTAACACAGAGGAAAATGGTCAGAATATCAGAAATTTCTTGGATGCATATGGGCTAAATAATTTGGTAAAAAGTCCCACCTGTCATAAATCTGATAGCTCTACTTGTATAGATCTTATTTTAACAAATAGATTAAGAAGTTTCAAGAATACACAAACAATTGAAACGGGACTATCAGACTTTCATGAAATGATTGTAACAGTATTTAGAAGTGGCTTTGTTAAGAAAGGCCCAAAACTAATCTTATATAGAGACTATAAAAAATTTGACGTACAGGCATTTCGTATAGAACTTACAATGAGACTATCAGAAGTTGCTTCTGATCAAGGATGTATTGAGAATTATGGGATTTTTAGTACTATAGTGAGCCAATTGCTGGAAAAGCATGCACCTTTGAAAAAGAAGCATGTGAGAGCAAATAATGGTCCTTTCATGAATAAAACCCTCCGCAAAGCCATAATGCGCAGGTCTCATTTGCGAAAGAAATACAATAAAAACAAAAATGATGCCAATTTAAAGTCATATAAGAAGCAAAGAAATGAATGTGTCAAGCTCCTGCGGAAAGCAAAAGTGAACTATTATAAAAATTTGGACACCACCATAGTTAATGATAATCGCAAATTCTGGCGGACAGTAAAACCTTTATTTTCTGACAAGGTTCAGGTTCCCACAAGTTTAACACTGCTTGAAAATAACAACTTAATATCAAATGATAAGGAAGTTGCTGAGGTGTTTAATAACTACTTTGCGAATATTACTGATGCATTGGGTATTAAGGAAATCACAGAGAATATTTCCTCTGTGTCTGGACTAGTTGATCCAATACATATTGCTATTAAAAAATTTAGTTTGCATCCAAGCATTATAAGAATTCAGTCCAATATGAAATATACTGAAAGATTTAGTTTCAGTGAGGTATCCATTCAACAGGTTGCTTTACAACTGGCACGGTTAGATCCAAAGAAATCTTCGCCTAGGTGCAATCCCGGCTAAAATTTTAAAAGAGTACCCAGATATATTTGCGCAACATCTATGTAACCTCTTCAATCAAAGTGTTGCTCATAGCACCTTTCCATTGGAGCTAAAAGCCGGGGAGATAACATCACTCTTTAAAAAGGATGACGCTTCTCTGAAGAAAAATTTCAGGCCGATCACTGTTCTCCCTGCAGTATCTAAGGTATTTGAGCGACTGATGCACTCCCAATTAATGGAATTTGCAGGCTCATTTCTCTCCATATTGCTATGCGGTTTTCGAAGAGGATTCTCTACACAAAATGCGCTTTTGCGTTTTCTAGAAAAAGTCAAAATGGGATTAGACAACAAAAAATTTACGGGTGCAATTTTAATGGATCTGTCAAAAGCCTTTGATTGTTTGAATCATGAACTGCTGATAGCCAAACTCAATGCATATGGCTTAGACAGATCTGCACTTGAATTTATTTATAGTTATCTTTCAGCGAGGAAACAGCGTGTAAAGGTAAATGGCTCTTTCAGCAATTGGCGCGATACAAATCTCGGTGTTCCACAAGGTTCCGTTTTGGGACCACTTTTATTTAACATATATATAAATGACATGCTCTATCTGATGGATGATGCCGAAATTTGTAATTACGCTGATGATACCACTATTTACGTTGTGAGTGATAAGATAGATCATGTTGTGCGAAGATTGGAAGATGGCGTTGCAGCCATCTTAAACTGGTTTCCTAATAACTATATGAAACTTAACGAAGAAAAATGCCATGTAATGATGTTTGGTGGAATACATGACGATATACATGTGAAAATTGGTACTTCTATGATCAAAGAGACCAAGGAGCAAATGCTCTTAGGAATCAACATAGACAATAAACTAACGTTTAAGTCCCACGTTGAAACACTCTGTAAGAAGGCTGCCCAAAAACTACATGCTCTGGCTAGAATTGCGAATTACATGGAGACTGAACAACTTGCGTCACTGATGAATGCGTTCATCATGTCACATTTTAGTTATTGCCCATTGGTATGGATGTTTCATGATAGAAACCTAAATAAAAAAATCAATAAGATACAAGAAAGGGCTTTACGCATTGTATATAAAGATAATCACTCAGATTTTGAAACTCTACTCGTGAATCAAAACTCGGCATCTGTCCATCAGAGAAATCTGCGGTTACTTCTAACTGAAAGATATAAAACAAAATCAGGAAACGCCCCTAGCTTTATGAATGAGATTTTCATAGAAAAAGTGCCTTCGTATGAGCTGAGGGATGGCGGAAACATATGTTTACCAAAAGTTAAAACAATGAGGTTTGGAACAGAAACTGTGCGGTTCCTCGGGCAGAAGCTCTGGAGGACACTACCTGCCGACATAAAGGAATCTGAATCTCTTTCAATGTTTAAAAGAAGAATTAAAACGTACACGGTTAGCTGTGACTGCAGACTATGCAAGCGTTATGTAGAAAACTTAGGGTATATTTAATTTCTTTTTGTATTTTTTGTTTTTAATTGTAGTTGGCCTAAATTAGCACCTTTGTGCTATTGTATATTGTAAATAGCCAACGTTAAATAAATTGAATAAAAAAAAAAAAAAAAAAATTAAGTTATTGTGTAAAAAGAAAAACGACATACCTTCCGCTGATGATAGTCTGCATCAACAAATCATTCAGCTGATCGGAGTTGACCAAGTAATCAACGAATTTCTGGAAATAGGCTGATTTCAAAATCTCTTTGTACAACTTATTCTTGTTTATGTATGAAAATACTTCTTCTTGGACCTACAACAGAAAAATCGACGTTTAGACTGCGCTGGTAGAGCCGTTGATCAGCTGCAAAGTTGTTACGGTTCATTGCTGAAACAAGAGCTGAACATTTCACGCGTATTAACCGCAATTCTAGAGGCCCTTTCTTTACTTGTAGCGTCTGTTTTATTATGTTAAGTTGAAAAATAGTCCTCTGGAGGGCAAAATGGCCTCGTCATTTTCCTTCGTAATTAAAATTTCGTATTTGAACCGTTCGATATGGCAAACTAAACCGTACAACAACGAGAACGACAGGAAATAATCCACATATTTACGGATCACCCATCATGACCATCCAAGAAGAAAGCGATGAAGATAATGATGGAGGAGGCAACAGAGGAACTGAGGTAGGCTTCTTTCCACATCCGCGATAATGTTGACATGCTAGGCCAAAAACCACTTCCAGACACCCAGGAAATCAAAGAAGCAATGCATTGTGGGATTCGCACAGGCGCAAAGCACTCATGTCAGCAGTGGCTCTTTAAACTGCTCCAGAACAAGATTTTCTATTATTTCAAAGGCGATAAAAGAAACGAAAATTTTGAAGATTAGCAGATCTGCTTCATTACTGTTATGGATCCATCTTTGCTCAATTCAGTTTTTGTCGCATTGCATGCGCTAAAGTTCAATCCTTCCTCGCTAGCGGACGAGAGAACACTCATTTTTATAAGAATAATATTTATAAGAACATTGTAAGAATATTGCTCAGCCTCAGTTCACATACTCGTGTCTCATTTCTTCAGCAGTTGCCTGTTTTGCGATGTTCATAACAGAGAATTGCATGACATATCCAATTTTTTCTATTAACTGGTCCATGTTTCATATGGCTCAAACACAAAAATCTTAAGAATATCGAGGCTGGACAAAATTTATAGTATTCATACAAAAAAGGGAGAAAAGCTTATGCAGATATGTCCCAAACTTCGTAGACTTTCTCCAAGTCTATTTCGTCAACAAAAAATTTCGTCAAAAAAAATTGAAGTGACTTTCCGGTAGACTTATTACAGTTGACAAACAGACTTGGGGCAAGTCTACAAACTTCGCCGCCCCGCTGAAACTTTTGTTGGGTTGTTAATGCATTAGACTGACCCGAGTCCCTTGTTTCCCTGTGGTAAACACTACCCCATCGAAGGAATTTCTCTCTTTGTTAGCAACAGTGAAACACTATAAAAACATGGCTTAAAAGCGATTCATCTGAGATCACATTTAACCTAACTTAAACAACTAAGGAGAAGTCATGTAACAGCCAGCTTTAACACAAATTGATCATTGTATGAGGAGAGGGGATGCTGCATTTGATCAAGGATTTGTAAGAATAATCAACTGCCGTTGAAATTAGAAGAATCACAGCCTTCTTAATCCTTAGTTTGAACAGTATTTATTACAATATTCATAGCTTTATTCATTGAAGGCACAGTAACTGAACAACAGCTGTTGTAAGAAGATAAAACCATGTTTGTGAAAAGTAAATACCCAACCATGAGCTGGATTGCGAAGATAAACTTAGGACCACCATGTTGAAAAGAAAGTATATTCCTGAATCCATGGTATGTCATGCGAGTAGGGAGCAAGGGAAGGGGAATGTGAGGGGGAGCGAGAGGGGCAGAGAGGGCTGAGAAGAACTCATTAATTAAGTAGTGTAAATACCCAACCATGAGCTGGATTGCGAAGATAAACTTAGGACCACCATGTTGAAAAGAAAGTATATTCTTGAATCCATGGTATGTCATGCGAGTAGGGGGCAAGGGAAGGGGAATGTGAGGGGGAGCGAGAGGGGCAGAGAGGGCTGAGAAGAACTCATTAATTAAGTAGTGTAAATACCCAACCATGAGCTGGATTGCGGAGATAAACTTAGGACCACCATGTTGAGAAGAAAGTATATTCTTGAATCCATGGTATGTCATGCGAGTAGGGGGCAAGGGAAGGGGAAATGGAGGGGAAGCGAGAGGGGCAGAGAGGGCGGAAAAAAACTCATAAATTAAGCGTGTAAATACCCAACCATGAGCTGGATTGCGAAGATAAACGTAGGACCACCATCCATGTTGAAAAGAAAGTATATTCTTGAATCCATGGTATGTCATGCGAGTAGAGGGAAGGGGGAAGGGAAATGTGAGGGGAAGCGAGAGGGGCAGAGAGGGCGGAGAAGAACTCATTAATTAAGCAGTGTAAATACCCAACCATGAGCTGGATTGCGAAGATAAACTTAGGACCACCATGTTGAAAAGAAAATTATATTCTTGAATATCCATGATATGTCATCCGAGTAGGGGGAAAGGGAAGGGGAAATGTGAGGGGAAGTGAGAGGGGCAGAGAGGGCGGAGAAGAACTCATTAATTCCCAACCATGAGCTGGATTGCGGAGATAAACTTAGGACCACCATGTTGAAAAGAAAATTATATACTTGAATATCCATGGTATGTCATCCGAGTAGGGGGAAAGGGAAGGGGAAATGTGAGGGGAAGCGAGAGGGGCAGAGAGGGCGGAGAAGAACTCATTAATTAAGTAGTGTAAATACCCAACCATGAGCTGGATTGCGAAGATAAACTTAGGACCACCATGTTGAAAAGAAAGTATATTCTTGAATCCATGGTATGTCATGCGAGTAGAGGGAAGGGGGAAGGGAAATGTGAGGGGAAGCGAGAGGGGCAGAGAGGGCGGAGAAGAACTCATTAATTAAGCAGTGTAAATACCCAACCATGAGCTGGATTGCGAAGATAAACTTAGGACCACCATGTTGAAAAGAAAATTATATTCTTGAATATCCATGATATGTCATCCGAGTAGGGGGAAAGGGAAGGGGAAATGTGAGGGGAAGCGAGAGGGGCAGAGGGCGGAGAAGAACTCATTAATTAAGCAGTGTAAATACCCAACCATGAGCTGGATTGCGGAGATAAACTTAGGACCACCATGTTGAAAAGAAAATTATATACTTGAATATCCATGGTATGTCATCCGAGTAGGGGGAAAGGGAAGGGGAAATGTGAGGGGAAGCGAGAGGGGCAGAGAGGGCGGAGAAGAACTCATTAATTAAGTAGTGTAAATACCCAACCATGAGCTGGATTGCGAAGATAAACTTAGGACCACCATGTTGAAAAGAAAGTATATTCTTGAATCCATGGTATGTCATGCGAGTAGGGGGCAAGGGAAGGGGAAATGTGAGGGGAAGCGAGAGGGGCAGAGAGGGCGGAGAAGAACTCATTAATTAAGTAGTATAAATATCCAGCCATGAGCTGGATTGCGAAGATAAACTTAGGACCTCCATGTTGAAAGAAAGTATATTCTTGAATCCATGGTATGTCATGCGAGTAGGGGGCAAGGGAAGGGGAATGTGATGGGGAGCGAAAGGGGCAGAGGGCGGAGAAGAACTCATAAAGGGGGAACTCATTAAGAAATGAAAATATCTAACAATGGGCTGGATTTCGAAGATAACGCTAGATTCGCTATGGTGAAGAGAAAGTGAATTTCCCGACAGAATTGTGCCTTGTTTGCGCAGCTACTGTGGAGGAGCTGTAACTCTAATTGGCCTAGTTTTCATGCATTTGGATAGGACAAGCTTCAACTTAGAGTTTGAGACCTTGTTTGAGTCAATCTGACAAGACGCTGCTGACTTAAGAAAGAAGAAAGTCAATAATTATTTTGATTTTTTTCTTTAAGCGAGTGAGGGAGGAGAGGGAAAAGAGAAGGGAAAATTGTATGCTTGGGAAAAGCAACAATGTAACACAGAACTACTATGTTGAAAAGAAAGTATGCTCTTGTCTCGAAAAGGGCCAGGACCAACAAGGGCAGATTTTGTAATACAATAGCATGAGTTGCTTTTATTGACACCTCAATTCGAAGCGATTAGCGATTGCAGACAAAGGGAATTCTCTCAACCAGCAATTCAAAACAAACAAAGCCGCAAAAGTTTCTTTGAAACCAAGGTAGCTAGCTCACTCGTTGTGCATTCCAGAAACTGTTTTTAGGGGCAAACATGAGCGTAGATCGAAAGAAGAAGGATACATCTACACATCTGCCGCGGGCATTTTATTTGTTTGGTTCAAAAGCCGTTTAGGAGGCGATTCAATTCTGTTATTTTTTGGGTGTTATCAACACATTTACTGCTCAGCTTCTGGACCAAAGAAATAAAATGCCCGCGGTAGATGTGTAAATGTATCCTTCTTCTTTCGATCTATGCTCATGCTTGCCCTTAAATATAATTTCTGGAATGCACAGCGAGCGAGCTAGCTACCTGGGTTTCAGAGAAAATTTTGCGGCTTTGTTTGTTTTGAATTACTGGTTGATAGAATTTCCTTTGTCTGTGATCGCTAATCGCTTTGAATTGAGGTGTCAACAAAAGCAACTCGTGCTATTGTATTACAAAATCTGCCCCTGTTGCCAGGACCTGGAGAAGAAAGGAACAGGGAGAAATTGAAATGAAAGGGCAAGGGAGGCAGTAACAGCCACATGAGAGGCATTGAGTGAATTATTGAATTATCCTATGATTTTGAAGAAGTAACAGGACGAAACTCAAGGAAAGTCGATTGAGGAATAACAGAAGGAATTAGATGACAAGTCCAAAAATGCAAGAGAGAATAGTGGGAAAGAGGTAAATATATTAATTCTATAATGTCTTGATATCGTAATCTTGCAGCGTGGGTGAGCAAATTCCTACAATTGCCTTGAGAAATTAACGTCAAGGGAAAGAATACCAAGGACTTCACAACCAAACACATCTAAGAACAGTCATAACAGAAGGATGCTAAGCAGAATACTGTAGTTTGGAAAACCATGGACCTTCCAATACACGTTTTCTTCATAAGAAACTGGTTTACAAGAAACTAGTACTACGATGACCAAAAAGTTAAGAAACTCTAGCACTACGCTCAAGAACAGTTAAGAAACTCTAAAACTTTATTTCTGTATGTCTCTCTTATTCTATGTCTCTCTAACAAAGGTACCTTCGTCTTTTCTTGACTTTTAACTACAAAATTGGTAAATTTTTGCCTTGATGTGCATGGCTTCTTCTTAATGACAGTGCCAATGCAAAATGGAAGCCCTTTGTCGAGAAGAAGGTTCAACTTCGAACAATACCGCAATTTTAGGCCCAAAAAATAAGAAACTAATTAAGAAACTTTTACTACTAAAACAATGAAATTTTCATGCGAAATTAAGAAACTTTTAGTACTACGTGCTGATCCAAGTTTCTTATAAAAAAACGTGTAGGAATAATGCATTTGTATGCTGCTGAGCGGACACCAATGCATAAGATTCTTATTTTCATTGGTGAATCTACTTTGATAATTCTACAACTACGTAGATTACAAAGACCAGAAATTAAGAACAAAGATAATCGAATCTTGGTCTGTTAATAACTCAGTTGTAGGATTATTTTTCGAAGTGAATCAACAGTGAATTAATTGATGCCTTACTGTGACTAAATTGATTGCACATATAAGATTTTTATTTTCATTGGTGAACCTACTTTGATAATTCTATAACTACGTACATTATAAAGACGCGTGCGTTTCGCGTCGCGAAAATGAAAACATCATTGAGAAATTAAGAACAAAGATAATTGAATCTTGGTCTATAAATAACTCAGTTGTACGATTCTTTTTTGATGTGAATCAACAGTGAATTAATTGATGTATTACTGTGACTAAATTGATTGCAAATATCGCAACTTTTGAGAAGATTACGATGAAATCATTTCAATAATAAAAAATTTTATTTTCATAAATCAAAATTAGAGACGTTTTATTAATCTGTAAATGATTTGCCGCTATTTGCTTCCCATTTCCTCTGTCAAAGATGTCCATAATCTCCACGTTACCGCATACATTTTTACATTTAGGCATTGATTTCAGATTCAAAAGGTTTTGAGCTTTCTCAATAATTTCAATTCACGAAACTCTTGCAAAATAAATATTGCTAGCAAATGGCAAAAATTTATTACAGTTATGAATTAATTGACTTTTCAAAAGGTTTTGAACTTTTTCAAGAATTCCAGTTCAAGAACCTCTTGCAAAATAAACATTGCTAGCAAATGGCAAACATTTATTACAATTATGAGCTAATTGACTTTTCAAAAGGTTTTGAACTTTCTCAAGAATTTCAATTCACGAAACTCTTGCAAAATAAATATTGCTAGCAAATGGCAAAAATTTATTACAGTTATGAATTAATTGACTTTTGAAAGGTTTTGAACTTTTTGAAGAATTCCAGTTCAAGAAACTCTTGCAAAATAAATATTGCTAGCAACTGGCAAAGATTTATTACAGTTATGAATTAATTGACTTTTCAAAGGTTTTGAGCTTTTTAAAGAATTCCAGTTCAAGAACCTCTTGCAAAATAAATATTGCTAGCAAATGGCAAAAAATTATTACAGTTATGAATTAATTGACTTTTCAAAAGGTTTTGAACTTTTTCAAGAATTCCAGTTCAAGAACCTCTTGCAGAACCTTTTGCAGAGTGATATGCCCCTCGAGTAAATGTGTATCTTTTCTCGTATCAATCTCACCGAATGAAAGCATAGGTTCCAAATCTTTAAAAAGGCTGGTGTAAAATTCAGTCGCTTATTTCTTTGAACTGAATGATTTCGAAGAAACTTCAGCTAATTCTCTATAATTCTACCTTTGGACTTTTCTGAAATCTTCAATATTTTCAGAATTAGATTGTTTTTCTTCTTTTTCAAGGATTCAAGAAAAATTTCCAAAAAACTTAAAACCATCGTAATTTCTAAACTATTTGAAGCAACATGAAATAATTTCGAAAAAAACCATAGTTTATGGATGTCTACAATATGGTATCAAGCAAAAGTCTGTCACTTTTCTGGTTTATGATTTAGAAACTTGATGACGTCACACCCTCAAATGAGTTAAAATGTAAAAAACGCTGAAATTTCGAAAAATATTGAAAACTTCTGAAAAGTCCAACGGTAGAACTAAAGATAAGTAACTAAAGTTTGTTTCAAGTCACTCAGTCAGAAGAAATAGATCACAGAATTTTACACCCACCTTTTTACGCTAAGTTAAAGATTTGGAAGCTATGCTCCGAATGAACTATCTAAAACGAGGAGTTTAGTTTATAGATATCAACAGAAAGGTAAAAAGGCAAAACAGAGACAATTATTACTATATTAGGACTTAGGACATTGGCGCACTTAAAATTGTGAAGTTAAATTCTAAAAACCTCCCAGTTTTTCTCTGAACTTTCATTTGCCTACGTAGCTATTCAAAACGTTTCCCTATGCAAAAAGCATTTACTCTCCAAACTCAAATCATGACTAAGTGTGTCATGCTCATTTATTGACCAAAAAATTGCTGCAAATCGAGAAGCGAGTGATGCGGTAACATTATCAATTTGACCGACCCTACTTTGTAAAGACAACATAGTCATCATCAGGCAGTATACATACTTAGTTTTTATTTCATAAAAGTAATGGCTCCAATTTCAAAACGGCTTAAGAGGGGGCGTTTTGCCTCTGGGTAAGAGATAAATATTTTTGGGACGTACGCGTACGAGCCAGGTGGCCGCCAACGTTCGGAAATTTACAAAAATTAGCCTTATCAGGCGAAAATTTGCCTAAGTCGGGGACAAATCTAGGCAACAAATATCATTTTTACTGGTCAGCCTCCCTGGATTTTATCTTGCCGTACGCAAATGTTTTGGGAAATGGTCGTTAGTTTGATTCAAATAAATCACAAAATGCAAAGTCGGTCCTCCTTTTGATGCAACCTTCCAGAGGACATTCGATATCTTTATTCTGTACATTCCAGCTATATTTGCAAGGGGGCCCCAACCATTTTTGGACCCAGGGCCCTAACAGACTTAAATGCAGCCCTGCAAGTTGGTCGAGTAGAGTGGAGCAAATTGGCAAAGAGTGGCACAAAATACAAATTTGCCATGCAAAGTCACTTCAATTATGTTCATTTGAAGGCGCTGAACTTGTCTTCTATGTAATAACCGCAGAGTAGTGATAGCATTTTGCTGTCCGTTGTATCGTCCTCGTGGTATCGTGTCAGTAGTTTCATGTATTGTAAAAATTTAATTGAATATTAAAAAGTGGGTCATTTTATTTGTCATCTTTAAAATCGAGGCAACGATCTTACAATTTTTTACATGGCCTTGTCATGAAATCTAGCAAATTCAATTTGAAAAAATACGAGAGACCGAAAGACGACAGACGACTGGTTTGGCCAAATCAACTTCAACGCCAATTTATAATTAATAAGTCATGGAATGGGCATGGAATATTCGAAGAAAACGTGATTGCGTCCTGGTTCTAATTCTTCGATTTCTGACAAAGCCATATTTTAAGCGGGCATGAATTTTTTGTTATCTCGAAGGATGTTCACTTCAATTGTTGCAAATATTCCGGATTTATTCTGAACATTTTAACCGATTTATTTACTCTCTATATCTCCTAAATAAAAAAGAGCACCTGACAACATTTACATGACCAATTAGCGCATCTCAGTGATTGAAATTATTTCAAAGGAGCGGCAAATGATGGAAATGAGGTTCACATACAAGCGAGGCAAGTAGAATGTCTGACGATCACTTAGTCAATATTTCAAAGTCAAATAGTCGGCGTGGCTTTGATTTTTACCTTGTGTATTGAGGTCTAATCCAGTTTACTTATATATGCAGGGAGAATCAGTCGTAACCCTGTAATTGCAGATTGTCATTTAAGTAAATTCATCGAGCGCTCATCCTCTGCGTACACAACAATGAATACA
Organism: Aurelia coerulea; assembly: GCA_039566865.1. Taxonomy (NCBI): domain Eukaryota; kingdom Metazoa; phylum Cnidaria; class Scyphozoa; order Semaeostomeae; family Ulmaridae; genus Aurelia; species Aurelia coerulea. Next base: position 30,425,664 of record CM076945.1, on the reverse strand, counting down.
TGTCGCTGTGCTTCATGCTGTTCGTCTCATGCCGTCTACTACAGAGAACTGCAATACTGCCCCTGTGAGGCTGTTCATTATCCACGTCTGCCGCCAATTATTAGCCCTATCCGAACGCGGCCTGTCGTTTTCAAGTCGTCTATAGCTCCTGTTACGTTGCCAAGATCGTTATTGATCCGAGAGACAGAGCGAAATGTCACAGCACAAAAGATACGGCAGAACGCACATTCGCAAACGAAACTTAAGTTTGGCATTGATTCTATTCTTGGTAAGGAGTCGAATGATGTTAGGCAAGCTTCGGCTGAAGAACAATTCCAACATCTAGGTGAGTTTGTTAAGTTAATCTTTAAATGGGCCATCATTTGTCAGTTAGGGATGATGCGGGAAACCATGAGCAATCGTACAAGAAGATCATCTCTGGTGTAGTCCTACAAAAAGATCATCTTTGAGTGGAACACGACAGCTTCTAAGTCCAGGTGTGATAATGCCAAACGCATATCGTTGATGGGGAAATATTTCCTCCCACTGAAAGAGTTTGGACATATACTATAAGTTGCTTCAAGGATAATAGCTTGGTTGCTGCTTCGACAAGCCTAAGCCATGAAATATCCTGCAAAGGGATTATCGTGTGAATACAACTGTTCCTACGTCCTGCCTAAATAGTGTCAAATGCATAGTGTTGATGGTGAAATGTATCCCTCTTGAGAAACATCTTGAAGACATTATACCAGTTGCTAAGAAAATCACTAGATTCCGCTCTTGGACTAGCGAGCTCCACACTGGGTATGAGAGGAGCTTCTTGTAATTGTAGATTTAGTTATAATTAAGTTGGATGTTTCTTTATGTTACGACCATGGGGTAGTCATTGTCTGTTGCTCCCTGTGGTTACCGTCCTTGTAGTGTCGTATAGTTGTATAGTAATTAGAAAGTATAGTAGGTTGTAACATGTATTGTAACATTTTAGATGAATATAAGGAAAAAAAGAGGAGCGTCTCTGAGCTTGAAGCTATCTGCACGATTATTACTACCTGGCCTTGTTGAAGAGCTAGACTTTAGTTGTAGGTTGAAGATCGACTTTGCTTACCAAAATGCTTGCATCTGAGGAAAAGCCTCTCCCTTATCTCAAACTGTTTTACTATCTACTGTCTACCTGATCTTGTTGAAGAGCTGACTTAAGTTGTAGCTTGAAGATCAGCTTTGCTACCAAAATGCTTGCTTCTAAGGCTACCTTGAGAAGAAGCCTCTCCCTAATCTCAAACTGTTTTACTGTCTTCAGCATTTTTCAATATGAATATATTAAAATGAAAACAGATTTGATTTGATATTCAAGGTCGCATTTTGATAATACTTTATTGTGAATGGTATGAGGAACGTTAGCGGTTCAAGAAAAGCAGTTTCCTTCATTCCGTAATCAAGTTCTAATCATTGACCTTCAATGACAGTGTTAGCTACGTTTCGATGCCAACATGTATGGTGATACAACGAAGCTGCCTCTTACAAGAGTATGCATTGCGTGGAAGAAAATTTGGGTACCTTATATCTCGTTACAACTGTAATTCATGAACCAATTTTCCGTTGTATCTAAAATACAGAAATAAACTTCTAAAGCTACACTTTAGGTTGTCTTAAATGTTTCAACCGAGCTGTAGTCTATTCTTTGAATTATTTCGTTGCTATTACCTCGTTACAATGGAAGACAACTTGGCCGTCTGCACGTTGCTACAACTGAATATATTGGCAGCTAAATATTTGCCGTTCTCCTTCCTTCCATCCATCCTTAAACAGACAGTCAAAAATTGGAGCAATTGGAGCCAAAAGCTAGCCTAACCGATATAGTATTGGTCCACTGAAATTCGAATCTAGCTGGCACAAGCGTTGGCCTAGCAATAGGTTGATAAAGTAACGAGTGATCAGAGCACAAGGCTAGACTCTGATCAAAATTTATGAAAGCGGGCTAAATGAAAAGGACATTTTGTACAGTGAAACCACACGTGTTTGTCGGTACTGTTGCATCACTGAAAAATACAAATGAACCGTAAGAGCGGGCTGCACATTGTAACAAGCTTTTTACCAAGATGTCTGAAGCTGCCAAGACGACAAGTTACCCATAAAATTTCCTGTACACTTTGGCACAAGCCAGTGCTAAAAAGTCAGCATGATATCATTATAGGTAATACAACATTGCATGATTATAAAATTATCATGCATCGCAAAGAATAACCCATTATAGCAAATGTACAAAGTACCATTTGAGGGTTTAATTATAAGGGTATATATTCAGTTCCGCCAAACGTTTTGAGACATAAGATGTGTTTGGTTGGTGATTTCAAACCTACCAAATTCTGAAAATAGTAGACTTCGCAAAGACAGAAACATATATCTCAGTCAAATGAAAGAATTCTCAAAAAGCGGGTTTCGGATTCACCATGACGAAAATAAACATTCGCCACTGCAAGCGAGAATCTCTCCAAAGTCTGCTAAACCACCTGACTGTTGAAGGTTCAGGCCGCCTTCCAACCCTACTAAACCTACTGTTTTTAAGAATTTCGGAGTCAATCAAAATAAATTCCGAGTCTTCAAGTTTACAGTTTTCAGAATTGATACCAATCAAAGACACCCATAGTTTATAAGGTATTGCAGCGAGAAGAGAGGAGCCAAACAGAGAATCTTCATCTATTGAAAACAACAGAAAATTTATTGTTTATGGAGATGATGAAAAACAAAGCAAAGTTGACTTCAAGAAAGTTTTCAGTCTCCAGAGACATTGAACAAGCTCCCCTGCTGAAACCAACAGACAGAAAAACAACGAAGAAGATCCATACATGCATCTCATGCATCAGGAATTTCCTAGATAGCAAAGATCAGTATAATCTTATAATCGAAGGAGCGCCTATTACAGCAGTCATGTCATGTATTGCTTACGGACGATTCTTGCAACGGGGCACTGAAAACTGAAATCATTATATCCTTTATAGACAAAGGTAGACCGGTTTTAAATAAACGTTTCTAGACATACGTAGACCTCCATTTGGCGCAAATAAATTCTGAGTTTCAAAACAATCCATAGAAGACGAACTCGTTGCCATCAATTTGACTTGTCTGAGTCTCTTTCCATTCAGTTTCTTTTCACGAGTGAAACGAGCGGCAAACTGAGCTTTTCACTCGCTTCGCTCAATTATTCCGCTGAGCTGGCGAAAAGAAAGTGACTGGGACAAAATGTTTGATTGGTCCCAATTCTGGAAACGGCAGCCTTGCTAGGCTCTGAATTTGTGTTTGATTTGATTGACTCAAAAATTACTCAAAACTGAAGATTTGGTGGGCATGGAAGGCCTTTTGAACCTTTTGCTTCAAAAGGCAGAAGGTTAGGCAGCCGTAGGAAAGATTCTCGTTTTCATTAGCGAATCTCGTTTTCACTGCTGTTTTAAAGCTGTTTGTGCTTGACTGGGAGATATGTTTCCGTAGCGAAATCTACTGTTTTCGGAATTTGGTAGGTTTGAAATTACCAGTCAAACACACCATCACATCAAAGCCATGCCTGCAATAGAGACAATCAAGAACATAAAATCGAACTTAAATTAAACTCTTTTCTTTTCAGAATCCACCACAAGCAAATTACAACCAGAAGAGATTCAACCAAAATTCGCCAAACACACAAAAACAATGCCCCCAAAGCGAGCAGTATTCTCAGATTATCAGAGAAGGCAACTTGAAGTGGAATTCCTTGCACATAAATACATCAGTAAACAAGAGCGAAGGCTTCTGGCGAAAAGATTAGAACTTTCAGAATCACAAGTACGAATTTGGTTTCAAAATAGGAGAATGAAATGGAGAAATCGACAAGAAAGGGAAATGATGAGAAGACAAAGAATGAATTCACTGAAACAATGAAATATTATTTTATTTCTGTGTTGATAATTCTATTTTGTTCAGGCAGGTCACTGAATTATGAATGTAACATTTGAAAACTGGCTGAAAGTTTGATACTTTATCAGTTAGAAAAAATGCACGCAGTTTGAAATGCTACTGCTCCCCAAATATCAAAGCAACAATATTTTGCAATACCCGATTGAATAGCCAACATGTTCAATTATTTTTAGAAATTTTCCTGGCTGAAATTGGTACCTCCGTTCAGATTTTACAAAGATTTTCCAGATAAAGTCCCTCGGAGAAACTAAAAATACGTGCTAAAATCACTACCAAATTTCCATAACATTTCTACCTCACTGTAATGAATCGAAAGCGGTTTAGCATGCGCTATCCACTTGGGAGGATGAAAAAGTTTTCCTCCCGAGTATCAGAAACTCATTCAGGGAGATTCCACCCTCCCAAGAGGGCATGCTAATACATGTAAATGTCATTGTTGGTAGGAAGGAAAACCAAGGAAATGTTGATCATCGTTTTGACTCGTTTCTGCAGGTTTGGAAAGGAGCTTTCTGCAAAACCTCCTATTACCACGGGAAGGAACGACCGATTCAAGCCGGGTAAATTACAGGATCTAATAGAACATATTGGCAATGAAACAAGACAGTTTGCAATATTTTTGCTTTTATATTCAAGGAGCAGTATTTTTTCAAACGCCGTGCATTTTTTTCTACCCATACGCCACTCACTGTATTGGGTGCAAAAAAGTTCGTTGAATGTTAAAGAGAAGGCCTTGATTCATTCACCAATCTCAAAGATATGGTTATGTTTAAAAAGCTAAATTAGATAATATCAGTCGTGCTTTCCGCTACAACTAAATATTTCTCATGGAAATTGGTATCCATCCATGACGGTACATTATGGAACGCAAAGTCTTTCACACACCTTCTAAGACAGATGTTCTGCGCTTTGGCTTCCTCAACAGTAAATTATATGTCAAAGTTACAGAAAGACGCAAACTGGAACATAATCTTCTTAAGAATGGCCTACCAGCAGGCTGATTGGCCGTTTATGATCAACAGAGTCACAAAGCTTGATGAAAAAAGACGAAGCGGCTTTCTCGACTATTTGGTGATGCTGATTCGTGGTTGATTCAATTCACTGGCTTTGCTAATCCAGACGAAGCAAGTTGCTTCAACTCCAAAGAACAACGCCAAAACCGTTGTTTTTTTCCATAATTCTAGCCTTTGGACACTGACAAGCTAGTCTTGGCCTTTCCTCTAGATGTGACCACACCTCGTGATTCCCAGAATTACAAAGAGTTGGCGACTCTCTTCACTCTTCGAAGCAGGTGAGCGGGGACTCGAACCACCCGTAGAGCGGGGACTCGAACCACCAACCTTCAGATCAACCACCAATCGCCAAGCGTGCCATGACACTAAACTCATGATCAAGGAATGCTATTGAGTTTGTTCAAAAGAACACTGAAAATGTTTTCATTGTTTTCTGCTATCTGAAACAGAAGCGTATCTGTGTAGCTGTAGCATTCTGATGTAATATATAATGTTCTACAGTATCACAAAAGTTTGTATGTGTCTTTACTGGTTAAAACAGTGCTCAATGCCATGTAGGCAGAGCGAATTATAACAGGATTGAGACAATATAGCAGACTACATTCTGTGTTGTTACTCAGAGTTTCACGATCGCCGTATAGCGTGAAACTCTGAGTAACAGCACAGAATGTAGTCTGCTTTATTGTCTCAATAATGTTCTACAGTATATATCTTGGGAAGATTTTAGATAGCATAGCTTAATCAGAAGTTTTTATGTTAATATTAGATTCAAAATTTTTCGAAAATTTGTAGTTTCTTCATTTTGAGCGAGAATCTTCATTCATATGTGATACTAGATATTCCATCCCATATTCCATTTCCCCCAAGAGGACAAACTATACCGGGTGAGTCAGAAAAAACGTGGGGTGTTTGGCGGACTATGACGTCGCGTTTAGCCACCCGACCGTTGTGAACTAAATTATTTCGAGCAGCCATAAATCTGACTTAGATCATAAACTTTTCCCCATCGAAATCGGTCATGTGATTCATTATTTAAAAACGATTTTCTTCCTAAAACTTTGTATGGGAGTCTTACAAACTGAGGAAACCTTTAACCAAGCCCCTTCAGCATTTTAGCCTTGCCAAAGCTGCAGGTACACGTGGTATTATCTGGGGAGCATGAAACAGTTCGGAAATAGTGTTTTCTCCCCTGGGATGCCTTGTCACGTCATGAGTTGTCCTGCAAAGAGAATATGTTTGAGAGACAGTAAAAACGCATGCTTCTTTGTGTTGTAAAGAGATTTATTTCAACAAGATCAACGCAATGTTTCATGACAAAACTATTTCATTCTCCCCTGATAATACCACATGTACCTGCATCTTTGGCAAGTGTAAAATGCTGAAGGGGCTCTATCAAATATTTCATAAGTTTGCAAAACTCCCATACAACGTCTTACGAAGAAAATATTTTCTGATTAATGCATCAAGTGACCGATTTCGATGGGGAAAGGCTTATGATCTAAGTTAGACGTCTGGCTGCAAGAAAAAATTTAGTTCGCTACGATTGGGTTGCTGAGTGCGACATCACAATCCGCCAAACACCCCACGTTTTTTCTGACTCACCCGGTATGTTAAGCCTTCTGAAAAATCAGGCATTAAAATTTTCGCATATTTAGGGCTCAAATGAAATAATTACTACTCAGCTCCTTAATCAAATAAACAAAATCCGCCGCAGAAAACTTTAGATTTACCTTTCTTCTTTCGATATAAGAACATAACTTGTCTTAAAAACCACCTTTCGCGTGCACAAGGCGACAGTTTGCCCCACTGGTTTCGGGGCAACTTTTGTGGCTGTGTTTGTTTTGAATTACTGGTTAAGAGAATTTCCTTTGTCTGCAGTCGCTAATCGCTTTGAATTGAGCTGTCAATCAAAGGCAACTGATTCTATTGTATTACAAAATCTGTCCTTGTTATAAGGGCATACTTTGAAACAAAGGTTTCCAATCTGATCAAGAAAAAAAGCGATTTAGCAGCCCCAAAAATAGATTTTACCCCTTCCGCGCAGTCAACCATAATGTTTTGCTATCTCTGTTGATGTGATAGAGTGCACTTAGAGGTGTGAAACCTATTCTCCAGAAAGGCATATTGCTGTGTCCTTTGATAAACCTTGATCGTTCGTTCACAAAATTTGCCCTTGCTTCGGAGAGCTGGATCTTTGTTTACAAAACTCACCAGAGCTTTACTCACCCAATAAAATCAAAATATTTAACAGTCAATAATCCCTTGGTGAGAATTTCATAGCATGAAATGTTCCGGTCATGAAATAATACATTCCAATAGTTTCTTGGTTAAGATTAATAAATTTACTAGAATATATAAATGTTGAATTATCTCTTTACGGATTAGTGATTTGTCTAATGAATAGATTATAGGATGATCTTTGAACTAATTGATAAATGACAAAAGATAAAATCTTCGATCATATAATCTAGGCAGATTACAATTTTTGGAGTAATAAAGATTGATTCAAGATTCGGGTCACGGATATGAAGGCTGATTTCCAGTGAATTGGCAAGCAAATATGTTGGCGTACACTCATTTTATTTTTCCTTTCACAGTCAAAAATGTTTTGACACTGTACAGTGAAAGCAACTGTTTGGACACTATTTTGAGTGCAAATTATGTTATTGACTTGTTTTGAGATCTTACTAAGTAATTTGGGAGCCCTTTAGACAAAACAAGATTAAATTTACACTTCTGGGAATAAAAATATAAGAAACACCTAAGAAACTTTTGGTAGCAAAATGGCCCAAAAATGACAGAAACTGCCTACCAGCCCCGGACCTTAGTTTCTTATAAAAAAAAAATGAGTGTATACAGGAAAAGAAAGTTTCTCATGGTAAAAAGTCTTCGTTTAGGTGGATTTTTTTGAAAGTTTTTATGTACAAAAATCATCTATTGTCAGTTTTCCTTTGGGGATATATGATTTTGCTATGGAGCAAGGGCACATTTTGTAAAGCAATGAACAGGTTTCCAAAGAGACAAAAAGCGATTAGCCTTTCTGAAGAATAGATTTCAAACCTCTTGAGTGCACTCAGTCAAATCAAACTAAACAGAGCAAGTAAGACATAATTGTTTGCTGCGTTAATGGTGTGAAAAGCAAGGACAGATAATGTTACAATAGAACTCGCTACTTTTCATTGACACCTAGATACAAAGCAATTTGTGATTGCAGACAAAGGGAATTCCATGATCGGTTGGTCAAGACATAAACAAAAACAAAGCAAGCCGCAAAAATTTCCCTGAAACCCGGGTCGCTGGCTCGCTCGTTGTGCATTCTAGAAATGGTTTTTAAGAGCAAACATTACCACACATCGAAAGAAGAAGGATATATCTAAACTTCTGCCTCAGGCATTTTATTCATTTTGTGCAGAAGCCAATTGGGAGGGAATTCAATTCTCGTACTTTTTAGGTGTAATTAAAACACTTACTATTCAGCTTCTGCAGAAACTAAACAAAATGCCCGAGACAGAAGTTTAGATATATCCTTTTTCTTTCGATATGTGCTAATATTTGCTCTTAAAAACCAATTCTGGAATGCACAACGAGCGAGCCAGCGACCCGGGTTTCAGGGCAATTTTTGCGGCTTGCTTTGTTTTTGTTTATGTCTAGACCAGCCGATCATGGAATTCCCTTTGTCTGCAATCACAAATTGCTTTGTGTCTAGGTGTCAATGAAAAGTAGCGAGTTCTATTGTAACATTATCTGTCCTTGTTGGTGTGAAATCAATTCTTGAGGCTGTCAAATCGCTTTGTCTTAGACACAAAGGTAGCTTTTGTTTTACAAGATCCACCCTTGCTAAACAAGGAGAGATTTGGTAAGACAATAGCACGAGTTGGTTTTGATTGACACCGCAATTCAAACGATTAGCGATTGCAGACAAAGGAAAATCTCTCAACCAGTAATTCAAAAAAAGCAAAGCCGCAAAATGTTCTCGTCTCTGAAAACCTAGCTCCCTCGTTGTGCATTCCAGAAATTGTTTTAAAGAGCAAACGTGAGCATAGATCGAAAGAAGGAGGATATATCTACACATTCACCTCGGGCATTTTATTTGTTTGGCTCAGAAGCTGAGCAGTAAGTGTTTTAATTACACCCAAAAAAAAAAGAGAATTGAATCGCTTCCCAATCGGCTTTTGAATAAAACAAATCAAATGTCCGAGCTAGATGTGTAGATATATCCTTCTTCTTTCGATCTATGCTTATGTTTGCTCTTGAAAACAATTTCTGGAATACACAACGAGCGCGCTGGCTACTCGGGTTTCAGGGAAGCTTTTGCGGCATTGTTTGTTTTGAATTTCTGGTTGAGAGAATTCCCTTTGTCTGCAGTGGCTAATTGCTTTGAATTCAGGCGTCAACAAAAGGATCTCATGCTATTGTATTACAAAATCTGTCCTTGTTCCCTTGCTTTGCTTTGCTTTGCTTTGCTATGCACTTTCGTCAAGTTTTCCTTACTGCAAAAATACGATTATTTGCAAAATTTCTTTAATTGATCCTTGTGACCTCATCGAAATTCTTAATCCGAAACCATGCTATATACGAAATCACTTCTTACATGGACATGGAGAAAATAAAGGCTGATTTCCACTGAGCGGCATTTTTCGAGAGAGCGCGATTTTACATAATGAAAAAGGTCGCTCAGCCGTAACTTTCTTTTCAAATTCAGAGTGATATTTTCTCTCGTAAACAATGAAATTTCCACTCGCTCGGAAAATGTCGCTGCGTGGAAATCAGCCTTAAAGAACACTGGGTGAGTAGAGAATGTACCACCCGCCTTCTTGCTAATTTATTACCAAATATGTCCCGGACTGCCCACTTTACCCTGGTGTACCATAATATATTTTTACAATGTTTATTAGATTGTTGCATTAGCAGGAGCCACAAAAATCAACAACAACATTAAGGCTATTTGCGTGTTTGTCACGTTACCAAATGTCAGTGATCCACTGGACTCTCGCTACAATTGTGGTAATTTCACTGTTTCCAGAAACTGATAACCGTGACAACCACCGAAGCGACAACAACAACAACAACAACAACAACAATCCAATTCAATGAGCGAAAGTCTATGGGCTTGGTGCCATGACCACAATTCATATCACAATAAAATTGCATCACATGTTCGAATCGGAATCATGTCACTCAAAGCTACCACTGACCGGTTCAAGGCCCTGGAGGAAGGCAATTAAATGGAACCACATATGACATGGTCCTATTGAATGAAAGTCACTGAACTCATCTGAATCTAAATTTTAATTAATATCTTATCGGATGTGCCAAATACTAATAAAGATATATCTCAGCAATATATTCAATTTGACAAAGGCTTAACCCCACGTTTCAAACATCGCCACATACATCGATCAAAATTCCGTTCGCTTGCCTCGCTCTCATTTTACACACATCTCAAATGGATGACACGTTGCTGCCAGGGCAACAATCATAACACGTCTATCTATAGGTCTGATATATTATTAAGCAATGGATCTTTGCGATGAAATATTTGCTTGTTAAATCCACTGTTTTGATTTCTAGGGCTTAAATTAAAAATTTATTGTTAGTTTTATGAGAAGAGCAGACCACCACTTTGCCCGCTGAAACAAGTTACTTACATTAACAATGAAAAAGTTCAGGCTATAATTACACATTGCTGGTAGAATTTATCGTCGGCACAATTTCATGCCGGTTGAGAGAAGAATGTTCGTCTTCGCTTTTTAACGGTCTTTGCTCGAAACATCGTGCTTAATTCAATTCATATCAAAGTGCTTACATTTTACTTTATTTACTTGTTTATCTTAGAAAACAGAATGTGAATTCGATGCTAAATCAGAGTAAAAGTGCTAAGACACAGCTTCAGAAAATAAGAAGCAAATGGGCGGGTAGACATGTGCAAACGGTCGTGATTTGCGAATTTGAGACCAATTATCAAAGGCAGTCCTCAAGGATCTTGCCTGGGCCCGTTTTTTAAATTCTTGAAATATTTGATGCCGCGTTTGATTGAGGCAGGCCTCTATAAAATTCCAGCTTTAGCAATTAAACGCGTTTTGTTTCAGCGCCATTAAAATTCAAAATCATTTGAAATTGATGCCTGCAACACGACGAAAACGTTTTGAAATAGAATGAGCTGATTTTATAAGCGAAATAGTAAATTAAAACCAAGTTCAAGTCATGATGTCTGTGATTTTCTCGCCGTTGTTATTGATAAGGTGGAACCTGTCACCTTGATGGACTGCAAATCAAGGTCTCATTGAAAGAAATACATTTGACATCCGTGGTTTCAAACTCTCGGGGGAAATTGAAATTTGGTCGAGAAATCGAATGTTTGAGGCAATGGGCAGCATTTCACAAGAAAACATTATGAGGGGGAATGAAAATGCGTCCGAAAGAGCGAATGCTTGAGATAATGGGAAGTCGAGATAGCGAATATAAACTGTACGGTAAAAAGCAGATTCTAAATCGTTGTCAGTTGGCCAGGCAGTTTGCCAAATTAGTTAAAATCAGCCAAGAACTTAAACAGTTTCAAGAATATGATCAAACAATGAGATGGCCAAAACTGTAAATGCCTGTCAATTCAATGATATCCAGTAAAAACCTCGTCCACATACGTCTTGAATGTTCAACTTACCTATCAATTTCTTCATTTCCTAATTAATTCTTTTGTATGTTCGATTTAGATTAGTTGTATATATGTAAATATGTATAGCTAGGTAAACAAATCGAATGAAAATAAGTTGACAAACAATGGCATGGTAGCGTACCGGGAACGCCGATCAAATATGATATTTTGAATAGCACAGGTTCCAAATCTTTAAAAAGACTGGTGTAAAATTGAGTGACCTATTTCTTTGAACTGAATGACTTCAAAGAAACTTTAGCTATTTCTCTATAATTCTACCGTTGGACTTTTCGGAAATCTTCCATATTTTCATAATTAGAGCGGTTTTCTTCTTTTTCAAGAATTCAAGAAAAAATTTCAAAAAAACTTAAAACCATCGTAATTTCTAAACTGTTTGACGCAACATGACGTAATTTCGAAGAATACCACAGCTTATGAATGCCTACAATATCGTACCAAGCAAAAGTCTGTCATCGCTCATCTGGTTTATGATTTAGAAATTTGATGACGTCACATCCTCAAATGAGTTGAAATGCTGTAATTTCGAAAATGTTCAAAAGTTCTAGAAAGTCCAACAGTAGAATTATAGATAAGTATCTAAGGTTTCTTTCCAGCCATTCAATCAGAAGAAATAGGTCATTGAATTTTACACCCACCTTATTACGCCGAGAAAAAGATTTGGAGCCTATGCTATCTTGAATGAACTACCAATCGCAGGCTACCAATCGTGGTGAAATCTCATAACAAGATTCCGCTCTATTTGCAAAACATCTTAGTTGCCAAACAACTAAAATTTTGATCATAAAAGATAACAAATAAGTTATATCATCAAGAATTTTACTATTTCTTCTTAAATCCTATTTCATCTTTCCTATAATCTACCTTTTATTTAAAAAATTACTTTATTCCATACATATTACGAGAAAATTATGCTCAGCATTTAATATTCGTTTGGTATCAGCTTACTATAAATTCACGTCATTCAGTCAAATGTATTAAATACCTAGTCCCATATTTGCGATGCTTATGTTTAACTATAGACTTGATGCTTTAGTATAGAAATTTTTATTAATTCATGTAGATTCTAGTTTACACAGTTAAAGAAAAAGTCTGAGGCAAAAGTGATCCTCTCATTCTCAATCTCTTAATCTGAGTTTTGATTTGTGATTTAATTAAGATCAGCATAGTTGCTTTGAACTTGACCGGTCTCTCAGAGAAAATCAAAAGGGTATCACGTAATTCTCTTTGCAAGTGGACATCCGTAAAACCCGGGATTTGGAATCTGGATTCTGTGGGGCGACCCAAAATATTGTAGCGGACATTGCCGATATAAACAATCGTAAGTTGCTGACCGATTTCAATGAATCATTGATTATTTTGAAGTGGACAGGCTAACTCAGGTGTAAGAATCTGTTCCACCACAATTGGGTGGACCATTTTGAACAGTTGACTTTGGCGGGAAGTCTTTTCTCGAAAATACTTAAAAAGCCTTGTGTACAATTCATCACGGCCTGTTAACAAAGGGAACTTTTCATTGGCGGATTCTGTGTTTTGATAGAATTGCTCGAAACATGATAATTTTATGAATGATTTCGACTAAATATGGACTAACTGAAGGTTAGGATAAAAAGGGTTATCTATTAGCTATGAAACGCATATCAATTTAATGGCGTCCAAGGAACAGTTACAAAGCTATATGCTTGCAAACGTATAAACAATTTTCTGATTCTTTAGCATCATCAACACAGATTCCACATTCCACATTCCAGGTTTTATAGGTATCAATCTTCATTTATGATTTGCAAAGATCCATTTTCATCAAACTCCATCGATGTTTATTCTATCTTACACGTTAAATATCACAAAATTCCTAATTTCTGTTATTAATATACATTTTAGACTTGAGGTTCAATTTAAATCCTATGTGTGACATCTTATCTAAACAGTATATTCATTTTTTTCATTTTCATTTTAAATTATTTATACACAAAAACCCTTCAGCTAACAAACGCAATACTTAAATAAGAAAATAAATATCCTAATTACATTAATATAGTCTATATACAGTTAAAGCAAAATTATGTACAGTAATCTATGTAGTAGCAGCTGCTCTTCCAGGGCGTCGTGTTTTAGTTTGTGTTCAGCTCATATAATAACTTTTCAATTGTTTTTTGAATCTACTAAGTGTAGGGAGCTCTCTGATATTGACGGGTATATTGTTCCAAGCTTTCAGAGCCGAATAGTGAAAGCCTTTCTTGACATATTCAAGATTATTTCTTGGGATTTGTAGGTCCCTGCAATTCCTTGTTCTGTAGTTGGAATGCTGGGTCCTATGATGGTATTTACCCCAAAGGCTTTCGGGACATTGCCTGTTGATTATTTTATATGTCATAACTGATCGATCAAAGTTTATTAGTTGTTCAACTGTCAACCAATTATGAGACCAATTGTCTTTTAGTCTGGCCTTATCAATAATCGAATGGGCTCTGTCCTGCAGACGTTGGAGGGTATTCAATTTTGATTTAGGAAGACTCCCCCAAATAACATTGGCGTATCGCAGATGGCTTTCTACAAGTGCACGGTACACATGCTCCAGCTGGGATTGGGAAATGAGATTTTTCAATTTTTTTAGTGACTTAAGACCGCCACTAATCTTCCCTTTCACTTTGTTGAATTGTTCATCCCAGTTTAGCCCTTCATCCACAATAACCCCTAGTGATTTAGTCTTCACCACACGCTTAATTTCTGAATTGTTAAGATTCAGTGGTTCTGAGATTTCAACCTTATTTGTCCTCCGTGGATGGCCAATGATCATGTATTCAGTTTTTTTCGGGTTGGCACTTAACTTGTTTATCCGCATCCATTCCGAGATGTTTCTTAATTCTTTGTGGGCATTTGTAATTAGATCATCGACGTTACCAGATGTTAATGTAACATGTGTGTCATCTGCATACATACTAGCCCTAGAGAATTCTAAGCATTTTTCAAAGTCATTAAGGTAGATTATAAATAGGAGTGGTCCCAAGCAGGATCCTTGAGGTACACCACATGTTACCAATCTAGCCCCCGACTGTTGTCCATTAACTGAGCAGAATTGTTTTCTACCACTTAAGAAGGACGTGAACCATTCTCCTGAACTTGCCCTGATACCGAGTGCACCTAACTTTTTTATCAGTATTGTATGATCTACGGTATCAAACGCCTTTTTTAAATCAAGAAATATGGCCAAATTGAGCTGTTTTTTATCCATATTGTCATACCAGCAATCAGTACCGTTTATCAGGGATGTTACAGTGGAATATAGTTTTCGAAAAGCAGATTGATTTGGTGTCAATACTTTGTTAGTTATGAGATAATCAATGAGCTGATCGTGAACTATTCTTTCCAACATCCTAGAAAAAACTGAGATGACCGAGATCGACCTATAATTGTTTCCATCCCTTTTTGAACCTGCTTTAAAAATTGGTGTGACTCTTGCTAATTTCCAGATATCTGGGAAGACACCATACTTCAATGACGAGTTGAAAACCATGGTTAGAGGCTTCCAAATGAAGTCTGCTGCATCTTTAATTAGCATAGTGGAGATCTTGTCTGGGCCTGGTGCTTTGCCATTTTTCAGTTGCTTTATGGCGTTCAGCACATATGTTTCATCAATGGGTACAAATGTCATTTTGTTCTGTTGAACATTGATATGCTTGACAGAATCATCATCAGGCCTAGACTCTAACTTGCTAGCAAGTTTCGGTCCTATGGTGGTAAAATGATGATTAAGTGCTTCAGCTATATCCTTTTCTTTAGTAATTGTTTTCCCCTCAACATCTAAGCTGGAAATTTCTGTTGAAGGAGCTGCTTTGTCTAGTACCTTATTAATAACCTGCCACATTCTTTTTGGATCTCCCTTGTTTTCTTCAATTAACCCAAGATAATGCGATTGTACTGCATCTCGAATTTTTTGTGTTACTTTGTTACGGAGATGCTTATATGTGTTCCACTTTTCAGGAGATGTTTTCGTCGCTTTCTTAGCTGCATCCCTCTCTTTCATTAGTTTCCTAATGTCTGGGGTTATCCAAGGAGTAGAAGTGTTACCTACTCTCCTCTTTTTCAGGGGTGCATGGATATCTAAAACCGACTCAAAGATCTCCTGAAAAGTGGTAGCCATATTATCCGGATTATCAGCATAAGAGCTAAGGATGGTTTCCCAGTCTATCTGCTGCAAGTCGTTGCGAAACGATGCCCTGTCATAATTGCTCAGACTTCGAGTCTCCAAAACTTTTGGTTTCTTATTTTTGACTCGCCAGGCATTCACTTTCCTTATTCCGTACACCAGATAGTGGTCAACCATCCCCAACTCTAGAACTTCTGCCTTCAATATATATTTGGAGCTCGTTGTTGAGAAATGGTCTATTAGCGTTTTACTGATATTTTGTTCAACTTGGAATAAACAATCAACTTGGGATGAACGTACCCATTCGTACGATGTAAGGTTTTTCGTGCTATTGGATCTCTTAAATATGCCCAGAAGCTACTTCCAAAAGACGGTATCGTTGAACAGCACCTCGTAAAATGCATCGTGGTATCGTTGAACAGCATCTCGTAAAATGCATCGTGGTATCGTTGAACCGCATCTCGTAAAATGCATCGTGGTATCGTTGAACAGCATCTCGTAAAATGCATCGTGGTATCGTTGAACAGCATCTCGTAAAATGCATCGTGGTATCGTTGAACCGCATCTCGTAAAATGCATCGTGGTATCGTTGAACCGCATCTCCACTACTGCTGTTTAGTCTGGGGGGGATGTATGGGGACTGGGTTGCAGGTGACTGCAAAAACTTCAAAAACCGTGCAAGCTAGAATTGTGACTAACAGCAGTTATGATTCTTCTGCTAGTGCCTTGATAAAAAGCCTATACCGTCCTATTGTAGCTGATATGATGTACACCGAAACAGCTTGCATGGTTTACAAATCGATAAATGACCTTGCTCCAGATTACCACTCAGAAATGTTTACAAAAAATTCAACATGCAGTATGAAAAATTTCAGAAACACCGCAACTGATTTTTAAGTCCGACGAATGAAAACATGTAATGGTTAAGGAGCATTCTCATATCGTGCTGCTGGAGTCTCTTGAATTCGGAAGTCAAGCAGGCATCTTCTTTCAAAGCATTTAAAAACGCTTTAAAATAGTTTATTTTGTTACTTCTTTATGGTGTATTTAGTATTGTAATTAGAATGCCAAGCACTTTAACTGTTGTTATTTTCGGGTATTTTCACCTAACAGCTCATATGATAGCTTAGTTACCCCATAACAGATTACTATCACCTTTAACCACTGCGATTAACCCAAGTCTATATGAGAGGCATTCACCCCCCCTCCCCCCCCTAACCAAATAATGGTCTGCAGCACTTTATCCATTGATTCTAGAATGTTAGAACTACCTGAATTTTTCTAACATTTGAGGCTCTAATAAAGGACAATTTTCATTTCAATTAGAAGTGTCACGTGACCAGTTAATGCCTTTATTTGGAGAGAGAAAGAAGAACAGAATGTGACCGATTAATTTTTGGGCAATCAAACCTACCTACTGGATTCATAAATATTAGAATACATCTCCATATTTCGCTACGTCTCGAGCAGTGAAGCTTCGTTCTCACTAGGCAACAACATATGTTAAACAAGTTACGGTAAATCGCATTATTTCTAACCTTCATGGGAACACTATCTTCTGAATCAAAGGAAGGACTTTGATCTCAATTAGTGTGAAAAAGATCCTATTAACAATCGAAACTTTTGCTTCCGACTTAGACATTGTATTTGCACCAACTGGCGTTAAAGCTCGGACTGGCGGGAACCATAATTGTTGAGGCGATCAATCATTCGTTTTGATAGAAGCGAAGTCTCTTTCAGCCCAGCATGCCAAGATCTCTACACTTTTACCTGAGTTCTCAGATATAGATAAGCCATTCGCTTTGCGGGTACAGACATTCAGAATAGCTAACATTAAATTTTTGTATTTGCCGAGTAATTCGGCTCCATAAAGACAGTCCCAGAGAACTGGTTGATTTAAAAAACGGTGGAGATGGCACGTTATTCGTGTTCTCATCATAGTTTCATTGCTTCATTAAAATTACGACCTCGAGATGATGAACAGCTGAAATATCGAACGCAAAATTCCGACGACGGAATCTGAGCCACATGTCCACTCTCTCCAGACAGAATTTCAATAAATGTAATTGGCAACTTGCTTTTATGTGTCTGTATCAGTGTAATATAGCAATTGTATTTGCCCAGGATGTCTTCTTCGAGGACGGCTGTTTTTCAAGGAATTAGTTTCATCACGAATTTGCTCAGATGTATCAATAACAGTCGAGAATTGTGAGTGATTATTCGGGCCTAAGATCTGCTTGTTTTGTGTAGGCGTGTTCAAAGTTGCTCTCAAATTAAATCTCCTGCTAAATCTTTGTTTGATTATTCAGTTAACACTTTTGGTTGATCGTTCCTTAAATCAATAGATGTAGTTAGTCCATATAAATATATCACTTACTGTTCTAGGAATAGCTTGATTTTAATAATTTGGAAAAGTTGCTATCAAATTGATACTGCTGTTGGTGTTTGTTTGACTGTCCATTTAACACTTTTGCTTGAAAGTTCCTTCAACCAATAGATGTAGCTAGCTATGCAGTCCATATAATCAGGCCAGAAATAGCCAGAATTCGATAATTTGGAGCATGCCCGTGCCACGCAAATCGCCTGACTACATCGCATTCGCCGCAACTGCGCTCAGGAGTCTGGCAATCAATGTCCTCTGGCAAAATTATGAAGATAAAATCAATAGCTCAAAGCTCAGAAAAAGCTCTACGAAAGTGAATTTAGTCATGGGTTTTATTTTCAAATTTGTATTCGCTAAGTAAATCTAATTATGAATTTCTCTTAATTACTTTGGACTTTTCAAAGGACATTGACAGTTCACCAGACTTAATATAATGAGTGGGTGGCTGAGTAGCTCACTTGCAAATATTCATCCATTTGCAATTCGGCTAGCCAACCAATCAATAAATGAAAAATAAACTCACATGATCAAGATGTCCATCAAATCGACCTCGCTTTCGTTCTTTCTCAACTTGATCTAGAATAGTGAGGCAGCCAACATCTTCCAGCAATTTCTGTAAATAGAGAACAAAAAATTTTATACAATCAATGTCGCCAACGTCGCTGTAAGGTAATTCTGCAAATGGTTCTTTGGTCCTCGTCCCAGGTTGGAAGGGGAGGGGAGGGGGGGGGGGGGGGGTTCACTGACTTCCATTGGTACGGGGGTATGAATTTCAAGAAATAATTATTTCACCCAGCTCTAGAATTTTCCCTCCAAATGATTGCCGGCTTTAGAAAAAATTGGCAAAAAGTATGCTCCAAAACATAAATTATACACTGAGAAACATTGAAATAACAGCCTGCTCTTATAAAATACTCCTTTTCACAATCGGTTCTTGAAAACTTGCCTTCTTTCGACACCCGGCATCAGAAAACAGAGGCAAAATTTTGCCCGAAATTCATCAGGGGTGGAAAAAATAGCGGACCATAGCACCAATGGTCGCAGAAATTTTTTCAGGACTTCAGAAAGAATGAAAAGGAGAAAGGAAAATGAATAAAGACAGAAAATCCACAAATGGACAGTTAATTTTACGTCAAAATTATACAGTGTCTCTTTACTGCTAGACATTATTATATAAATTTAGGCTGTTACAAGACCAAGGAATTTTGTACAAAAAATGCTGTTTATAAGTCTGGAATTGGTCAGCTGAAAAATAAGCAAAATCTGCCCAACAAGTATCACATACGATTGTGATTAAAGATTAACGATCAGTCTTCACATTCTGCCCAATTCAATATATATTGTGACCAGTCAAAAAGCGGATACTTTTTTGGAGCGATTCTCCCAGGAATTGTTTTCAAAATTTATTTTGGTCCCAGAAATTAAGATATTTTTTCCACCCCTGAAATTCATTCGTCCGCAGTTTTCAGCGTTTAGTGTAGTTGAATAATGACAGTTACCTTCAAACATCGATCTCTGATGATCACTTCTGGTATAAGAGTAAGACAGGATACAGCTTGTGTGTACATTCCAATTCTATTATATCTGTTAGCGATATCTTGCATGTTCAGGTCTAGGATTACTGGGCATCTGTTGACAAAAGAATAAACCTTTACCAAAACAAGAAGAATAAAGGATTTCATGAATCAACCTTTTTGCATTTCCCGTCCTCTGAAGGGATTTTGAACTAGGAGCCCTGTGCCTGGATGCAGCATGCACAATAGGCCTAAATCAGCTAGAAATAGCTAGAAATCTTTCAAGCCTACTTACAATAAGGAAATGACTGAATGAACAATCTCTTCTGCTTTCAACTGACGTGTAGAAAAAGAGATGTTCGGGGTTGATTAGTCCGGGTGTAAATGTAAAGAAACCAAGATTCTTAAAGCAAACAGAAACCTAGAACGAAAGCTTTACCTGACTTTTTTTACATAATAGAGTAAGGAAGTCAACACAGAGAGGAATTTAAAGAGATATTGTCACCCATAGTCGTTTGTGGGCACGCTGAAGTTTCAGACTGTCTGAAAATCAAATTTAGTCCAAGCGGAAACCATGGATCATCACTGCTGTGGTTGAACTGATAGAAAAGTTTTATTTTCGTTGAACTGATCTTTTAGTTCAACTACTGCACTGAGGATCTACAGGGTGTCCAAACAAATTGTGCCCCGTTTTTCTGAAGACTGCGACAAAACGGCAAAAGATTCTCGCCAAACTTTTGCATGATGGTGCTCTTCAGATGTTCAATTAAAGTTTGCAACCATCCCCATAAAAATCCGTTGAAAAATGATGGAGCTATGACCTTCAGGAGACCAAATTTGCCCGATCACTGAAACCAGCGGTCGGCCATTTTGTCTTACTATTTTGCAGCGATAAATAGCTTTATGGAATGAAAATGAAACAGCAGCCTCCAATGTCATAGCTCTCCTGACAATTCCGATAATCCTCGGAGAGTTCCACTATTTCTGACCTCACAGAAATTATTTCTTACCTCACGTGAAGATACTTATCACTGCAAAATAGTAAGGCAAAATGGCCGACTGCTGGTCACAATTGTCAGGCAAATTTGGTCTTCTGAAGGTCGTAGCTCCATCATTTTTCAACGGATTTTACGGGGAAGGTGGCAAACTTTAATTGAACATCTGAAGAGCACCATCATGCAAAAGTTTTGCGAGAATCTTTTGCCGTTTTGTCACAATCTTCAGACAAACGGGGCACAATTTTTTTGGGACACCCTGTATAGTTCCCATTTAGGCCAAATTTGACTTTCAGACATTCTGAAATTGTAGCGTGTCCGCAAAGGATTATGGGTGACAATGACTTGAAAATCAAGGACTTTCCCTTGACGGAATTCTATTCCTTACCTAGAAACTTGGTGGCAAATGCTTAATCATTTGTATGTGGCTTAAATTTCTTCAGAGGAGCAGAACAATTTCAAAAAGGAAGACGTACCTTTGTAGCAAGTTGGCAGATTCTAAACATGCAATTTCTTCATCTTCAGAAAGTGGTGTTGAAACTGCAGTGAAAAGGAAGGATGGTGTCAACATTCCTACCGCAGAAATCGTTTTCAGAGTTATCTCCATTCTAAAGATTGCCCAAATGAGCAAATGCTGCTTTGCAAACGACTGAGATTTGCTTGTTAAGCAAGATATCTTTTGAAGACTTTCCAAAAAGCATTGCCAAAGTAATTTGCCCATGGCTTGTTAAGCCGGTGATTAATACATTGTGCAACGAAATGCATTGCTCAATCTTAGACTACGTCCACACGATGCCAGCACACTTTGAAAACGGAATAAAATTGCTACGGATGGGTCTCCTGTTCATCTGTTTGAAAGATTCAAGTTCAAGTTCACAAGTTCACAAGTTCAAATACACTTGTTCACACAAAAACGGCACATTTTGCCACCGTAATTTGAAAACAGAAGGTTTTGAAGGCGGGACTCTTTCCGGCATAATTTTAAACTGTAGCGTTAGACGTTGGTCGTTCTACATTTGGATTTGCATGAAAATGGCGGCAACAAACGGCAACCAAGAGACAGCACGTGCAAGGCATGCTGGATGAAACAGACCCTTTAACATTGAATAATGAAAATAACATGATTACCTGAAGAGAACGGGGCCAGGATAACGCTTCTCCACATCTTTGCAAGACAAGGTATCTATCAGATAAGAGAACTATCGATAAAAGAGAGAACAACACAAAAACTTTAAGTTTTACAATGTGATATTTTACTTTGATAATCTCAATCTCATTGTTATTTTTTAAAACAACAGATATCCAAAATCATTTTGTGCGATAGACTTAAGAGGGTTAGCATTCCATTCATTTTACTAAATTTTCATTTTTATTTCTGCTATGAAAAAAGACGTCCATAGTTTTAAAAATAGGATGGAAACCGAAACAGAATAGATATTTACCTCACGAAGTTCTGGTACGCCAGAGCAGACAACGAGTGCATGACGTAAGTAATCCATCTGCAGGATAAATACAATTTGACCAATCAATAAAAGATAGTATAACAAACTAATCAAATGGTCTATCAATCAATCAATCAATCAATCAATCAATCAATCAATTAATTAATTAACAAAATACAAACAAATAACAGTATAAATAATCGAGCTTTGAACAGAGTTTTATTTTGTACGACGTTTCGGGCTTAAACCCATTATCAAGTTATATTAATTAACAAACCTATATAATGTTTACTTCTCAATGCCTTCGACTGCACTTTGAAGGGCATTGGACAGAAACTAGTAGCTATTTTAGCACAGACCAATTGAAG
Source organism: Aurelia coerulea (assembly GCA_039566865.1). Classification (NCBI taxonomy): domain Eukaryota; kingdom Metazoa; phylum Cnidaria; class Scyphozoa; order Semaeostomeae; family Ulmaridae; genus Aurelia; species Aurelia coerulea. The sequence continues at coordinate 30,403,211 of CM076945.1, read as the reverse complement.
AACCGCTTATCGAAGACAGAAATCTTATTTCTTCTGAGGAATTGGAAACGGAATATACTTCGGGCATCGCAGCAAAAAGATTAATTTTATGGCTAATGTGACGACGAAAAGCTTCATTTTGCATATTAATCACCCGGGCCGTAGGAAGCAGCTTCGGATTGGGAGGGGGGCAATTGCTCTTAAAACTATAGAGAACAATACATCTTCCCAAGATGACATGATGCAAACAACAAACTCAGTACCACCGCATTGACTTCAAGTACAAATCGACAGATCCATTAAATAGAACACAAGTCCATGTTAGTGACAATCCAGTTGGTCAGAAAAAATATTAATGCGACATATCCAATAAAGTTAATACAGAACATTTCGGCACTAAACTTGTGCCATCCTCGGCTGAACTGGAAACGACTGTAATTTGACATCTAACTCTTCGGTGTCTTGCATTGTTCGGATGAAAGCGCACAAACTAAACTATGATAAAAGTGACTATGTAGATTACCATGCCAAATTGAAGAAACTGTGGCAAAAGAATGTTCCAGAGTTGCACATCGTAAATCTTGTAATCCAAGCATAAATCTGCTATCAATCGCACACCCTGAAAAAAATTAGAGAAAAAAACCAACTTACAATTTCGTGCTACGCATTCTTTGAGGTATTGTCACGCGGCAACAAAATTCCTTGTCAAAAGCGTATCAATCAAAGCCGAAATTTAAAGGTGGTCTGTCATGTATCTGATTGGCTGCAATAAAGTAAGAACTCAACACAACAGATGTCTTTGTGAATATGTGCACTGGAAACGAAGAATAGCTAATCGTTATCACTTTCTACGGCCGTAGAACGTCAGTAGGATCATGTCCTTATCACACAATCAGATGCGTGACAGACTGCCTTTAAATTCAATCAGTCACTTTAGAGTGCAAGTTGATCGATCTCATTTCAAGGACTTTAAGTCTTCTCTGAGGACATAAGTAGAGTGCTGGCACTTTCAGAAGCGTAAGCCTACAATCCCGGACAAAACTCATGAGACAAGCATGTAAAAACATATATATATTTATCTCAATGCCCCCTCCCCCATTCTCAATGTTGGTTTGGAATCAAAGGTCCAAAATGAGAAGTACAGTCACTAATGTCCACAAAAAACAACATTGAGTTGGGGGGCGGGGGGGGGGGGGGAATTGCAATTTTTTGGTCGATTTTCGAGAACAGATTGAAAATATTGCAAATTTTAAGCTTGTCTCATCGAGTTTTGTCCGGGATTGTAGGACTCGAATTCACCATAGGCTCCAAATACTTTAAAAGGTTGGTGTAAAATTTCTTATTTCAATACAAAATCACCTATTTCTTTTAACTGAGTGGCATGACAGAAACATTAACTACTTTTGCTATAATTCTACCGTTGGGCTTTTCTGAAAACTTCAATATTTTTTAAAATTACAGCGTATTTCATATCTCAACTCTTTTGAGGATCTGGCGTCATCAAATTTCTGAAATAGACTTGCGCTTGATGCCATATTGTAGACATTCACAAACCATGGGTGTCTTCAAAATTAATCAAGGTTTCCTCGAAGTTTAGAAATGGTTTAAAGTGTCCTTCAAAATGTTTCTTGCATTCTTAAAAAAGAAGAGAAACGCTTAAAGGACAAGTCCGGGGCTTTTACAATTAATGTCAAAAAGCAACCTTACCAACTGCCGAACACCAATTGTGAGTTTTTTTTCCAAGTTTTGAGATATTTTTCTGTTGTCAATTCATACAACATTTTTCGTAAGTTAGGCCCAATGTCGTCGCCATTTTGTAAGAGTACGCGAAAAGGCTAGCCTCGGTTTGGAGGATAGATTGTGACGTCGGAAAGTACTTGAGAGTTTTGTGGGAAAACAGCCTCGTTCAGGTCGAAGGCAAAGTGAGCGAAATGACGGCATAAATAATGACGTCATTTCGCTCAATTCGCAGATTGAAATACGCAATTTCGCAGAGAAAAGAGAGAAAAGGTTGGGAAAAAGTACTACACACCATTCACAACATTGTAATCTTTTATTTTATCAACAATTATTCCAATCCTGGACTTGTCCTTTAATACTGAAAATACTGGAAAATTCAGAATGGTTCAACGGTAGAATTGCATGAAAAGTTTCATTCAAAAAATTAATTTCAAAGAAACAGGTCATAGAATTTTACAGCAACCTTTTTAAAGATTAGCAGCCTATGGTCTCGAACTCACAACTTTTAGCACAGAAAGCGAGAGCGCTGAAAACTTGGACACCTACCGCCAGATTGTAAACTTAACTTTGAAGGCTTATGAAGAAGACATACCTTAGGTTCATGACTATGGTTTCTCCAGAGTCCTTTCACAAGGCCTTCTTTGTTACATCTTGTAAATGCAGGCATCGTTTGTGGCATGTGTAAAGATTCTAGTTCCGTCAAATACAGCAATGACGTCAGGTAGACCCTAAAATGATATCGAGGAATAGTTGAGGCAAATTCGGGGGGAGGGTATTTGGTACGTTTTGTGACTAGATGAACAAGAGCAGATTTTGTAATACAATAGCAACAGTTGCGTTTGATTGACACCTCAATTCAAAGCGATTAGCGACTGCAGACAAAGGAAATTCTCTCAACCAATAATTCAAAACAAACAAAGCCGCAAAAGTTTCCCCAAAACTAGTAGGGCAAACTCTCGCCTTGTGCAAGCGAAAGATGGTTTTTAAGGGAAGTTATGTGCTTATAGCGAAAGAAGAAGGGTAAATCTAAAGTTCTGTCGCTTAGATTATGTTTATTTGATTTAGGAGCTGTTTTGTAATCGTTTCATTTTAAGCCCTAAAGACGCGAGAATTACAATGCCTTCTGCTCCGCTCCTGAATCAAATAAATATCATCTAAGCGACAGAACTTTAGATTTACCCTTCTTCTTTCGCTATAAGCACATAACTTCCCTTAAAAACCATCTTTCGCTTGCACAAGGCGAGAGTTTGCCCTACCAGTTTTGGGGAAAATTTTGCGGCTTTGTTTGTTTTTAATTATTGGTTGAGAGAACTTCCTTTGTCTGCAGCCGCTAATCGCTTTGAATTGAGGTGTCAATCAAACGCAACTTTTGCTATTGTATTACAAAATCTGCTCTTGTTGACTAGATGTGCACTCCTTTTCGGGTATCGTTTTGACCTCTTTTTTCTAACACCGGGTATTGAAAGAAGGAGTTGGTTGTCAAAACGGGCATTTTGTTGGAGCGGGTTGTTATTTCTTTGCTTGTCAGTCTATGTTTTATGCTTTGGGGTATACTTTTCACCATTTTTGTAAACCCGGTTATCATTTGGAGAGCAAATTCTGGAGCCAGGTAAAAAAGTTATTTCTTGGAGCGTGTAACCCTGTACTAATGCAGAATGATGACCATAATCTATGTCCACTGATACAAAGCTTTATCGTGAATTGCGTAACAGCTTCATATGATCTGAAACGTTCGCTGAACACAGCCCCAAATGTACAACCTTTATGATTTGTTTCGCTTTATTTGTAATTCATAATCACGTTATCTTAGACCCACGTTACTGTTCATTCGTTATTGTTGTCATTTAGTTTAGTTAGTTCCTCAGTAGCTGCTTAAGTATGCACGTTCTCTTGTACTAGGCTATTGATGGAAAAATGAAAATCTGAAAATCTGAAAATCTGAAAATCTGAAGATCTGAATCTAATGAAAGTCCAGTGACCCCTCCCCCGGAGGAATCGATCACAACAGCAATGAAAATTTGAATTTCCAGCTTCTCCAAGCAGAGATATTATACTGGTTAAAGAAGAAGTAACAGTAAGAGTACAAATACGAAATGCTATCGAGTTTCAATAAGAATGTGTCATACCTGATTTCATCAAGGCTTTTACCCATTCCTGAGGTCGCCTCAATCACCTCCAATGAAACTAATGTAAAAAGGGCCTGAAGAGCCCGTATTCTGCATATGTGTGTGACAGAAGAAGATTCCTCCTGCAGAAGAAAATATAGCCAATGAAACTAATGTAAAAAGGGCCCGAATAGCCCGTATTCTGCAGATGTGTGTGATAGAAGAAGATTCCTCCTGCAGAAGAAAATATATCCAATGAAACTAATGTAAAAAGGGCCTGAAGAGCCCGTATTCTGCATATGTGTGTGACAGAAGAAGATTCCTCCTGCAGAATAAAATATATCGGGTGAGCCATTATCAACGTGCTCAGGTAACTTTTTTGGGTTCCTGAAATTCTGCCTTACTTATTTGGGTCTCAAATATGAGAAAAAGTAAAATAATTGGGGAAAATATAATTTACAAACAAAATTAGAATCAAGTAACATCAATAAAATAAATAAAAAAACTTAAATAACCAAATACATTATGAGAAATCTAATCAGTTAGGGCATTTTCTGTAGATTTAAGATACTGACTTCATAACTTTTGGGTATGCAAGGTCGGAAAAATTACTTTTGTGGGTCTATTTTCATGCCAGAACTTTATTTTTCGGGATTGATGCCTTGAGCCCCAGCCTGAGCATCCCTATCCTAAATATACCTGAGTACCCCCCTGGGCGCAAAAGCATGGGTCGTTAGACACCGGCAGTTGTGATTGATCGCCGCAGCTTTACGCTATTGCAGAGGAAGAATTTCTATATTGCTACAGAGGAGCTAGCGAATTCGAAAACACCTCTGCAGAATAAAATAAATTGTCCTCCGTAGCAGCATACAAGCAAAAGCATACAGCAGTGTCTAACAACCCATGCTTACAGGAATAAAAATGTTATTCTCAACTAAATTAATTCGGTCCCTTACAAAACTGTTCAAAAGGACATTTCAGGATCAATAATATTTGAGTCAACCCCAGTCAGTAGATCAGGAGAATGTATCATTTTCAAACGGATTTCCAAGCCAGGTTATAAATGCAGTGTAACAGTCGTGAAAAATGGGAGAAAGTAAGCCTTTTAGATTGTAAATACCCGAGCATAAGTTCCATGTTCTTAAAAAGGTTGATGTAAAATTTTATGATCTATTTCTTAACCGGAATGGCTTCAAAAAAACTGCAGCATTTTCGCTATGATTCTGCGATTGGACGTTTCTGAAATCTTCAAATACTCTCTTCTTCTTTAAGAACTCAAGAACTTTAATAAGAACTTTAATAACTTTAATAATTTTAAGAACTTTAATAATTTTGAAACAAACCATCGTAGTTTCCAGTTGACAGAACGTGAAATAATCTTCAAGAAACTCATAGTGTATGAAGCAAAAGTCTGTGATTCATCTGGTTTATAAATTTGAAGACGTCACAACCTCAAATGAGTTGAAATATAAAATACGCTGTAACTTCGAGAAATAAGGAAGATTTATGAAACGCTCAACGGTAGAATTATAGATAAGAAGCTGAAGTTCCCTTCAAGCTATCTAATTAAAAGAATTAGGTCAAGGAATTATATATCTACCATTTTATATATACCGATTTAAAGATGATTCGGGACCTATGCTAAATACCCGTATTCTCCAGTGAAGACCAGGGAGAAAATGAGCGGAAATAAATTCAATGACTTACCTTGAAGGCAAACTGCGTCAAATACATGGCGTTCTTTTCTTGTGTGTAATTATTCAGGATATAAATCACCCTAAAATTAAAAATTTACAAGCGATGAATAATGCCAACTGAAATTTATACCGGGTGCGCCCAAATAAACTGAGCACTTTTTGCAGGCCACGATGAAAAGACGATTATGAAAAAGATGGCGTTGGAGGGCATTTGATCAAGATTCATTGCGTTCTATAATGGAATAAACAGTGATCCTACAGAAACTCGATCATAAAACGCAATGCATCTTGGTCAAATGCCCCCCGACGCCATCTTTTCCATAATCGTCTATTGTACATTGGACCGATTTTAAAGATTTATGATCTAACCTTTAGCAGAAAGCCTGAATTAGATTCTAGGATTTTTTGCAAATTTTTTGTTTTCAGTTTTAGAGCAAAAAGCGAGTTTCTTAAAATTTTCGTTTTCGAAAACACTGAAAACGATCAAAAAAAGTCGATCAAATTTTCTCCATAGACTCGACATGAATGGACAAAGACAAAACGTTTTCGGAGTGATTTGGGGATTTAGAAATTGATTAGTGTAAACTTCTGCACCGTTCAATAGTGTTTCTTCGTGTTTTCTTCGAAGATTTAAGTTGAAATCACTGAAGGCTTCCTAACGATATTATAAGAAACTTTTCAGCCTATTTCCAGATTAATGCCCTTTTAATAGGAAACTAGACAGGCTGTTTTGAACAGACTGATTTCTACTTTGCGGGTTCTCAATGTATAATCAAAAAATGATTAAATTTGTCAACACACCTTTTAAGATTATTTTCGTCATCTTGACAGTCAGAGTCATCTGGAATCACTGACATGTCCATCTAAGAAATGAACGGAGAAATGTTTGCAGTTAATTTACGAACAAATAATTAATAATTCTGTGCTGTGACACGAAACATTCTTGGTTTATAACATGTACTTTTTCAAAAAGAGCAAAAAAATGTACAATCTCCATATATCTTAAGACATACCGGGCAGCTTGGAAAACAATTTATGTATAAAATTGATAACTTTACCCTGTTTAAATAAATAAAAATGAAAAATGAATGAACATGTATCAAATATATGAGCTTTGGGACATTTTGAAACAATATAAAGCAAACGTAATCTGTTAACAAAACAATCTTTTAAATTACCATAGTTGTGTCTCCATCTTGTGATCCAGCCTTTTTACTGTTTGGTAACCATTTCTGCGAAAAGTAAGTTTGCAGTTCGTTAAATGAACAGGTCTAATTTGCTTTCTTTGCCGTGTGAGTTCAAAAGAAACGTTAACCTACGTTAGATAGACAAATTTATGAGCCACTGTCCTTTGCGAGTATGCTGAACTTTCAAACTGCAGTTTTAAAGGCACACTGTCGTGGCACTGATTGGATGAATAAGACAATATGAAAGAATAGAATTAGGCAGGCTTCAGTAATTTCGCTGTACACTGAAATTGACGAAGATGATAACGATCAGACTCCCTTTATTCTCGAAACAAAGTATGATCTAAGAGCATAAAGGCTTTATAATGATCCAAAGGCAAGGTCTTTTGTTAGGGATTTCAACATCACAACCAGAAATGTCTGTCGAATACTGAACTGAGAGACGACGAGTTAACAGTGACAAGAAAACTTGGTTGGTTGAAATTAGCCACCATAATCCCATATGTACAGTGGATTTTGGTAAAGTTTACGATTTTGCCATTTTATGAGACGCTGATAACCTTCATTTTAAACTGGAGTTAAAATGGCAGTTACTTTATACATTGTATTTATCCTGCAATATACATTGCCCATTTCAATAGTTCTTTTTTCTCAATTTTAAACAGACCTTTTAGCTATTTTAAAACGGAATATGAATCGAACTATATCCTGATACGGTTTGAAGAATTTTCGAATGTGCACAATAGTGATATAAGCTCTAACGCCACTCGATCGAACCTCTCGTATAAAAATGCCTGAAAATTACGCTCAAGCCAGGGCCTTTGTAGAATAGCTAAAGGTCTATTATGTAATAAAGTAGGTCTTAATTAGCTGTAAATTAGCTATTGTTAACTCCTGCCTACTGTAAATTAATTATTGACGATGATGAGGATGAATGAGTTCTAAACGAAACCTGAGGGTCTTTCTGTTACATTTCATCAACGATCCATAGGGACATTAAGACGACAATCTCATCCGATACAAGACGCTCTGTATGCGGAGTAGACTACAATTTACGTTTGCATTTGGGAAGAAATTAACCTGTGTAAAGAGGGAAACACAGAGAAGCACTATTTCCAGCAAACATACCTCCATCAGATCGACATGAATCTTGAAAATATTTGTTTCATTGATCTTTGCAATTTCATCCGCAATTTCATGAATATCTGCAAAATATAAATTCTGTCAACAAGAGATTCTTCTAACGCGAAAGGAAGGAAAGTTTTTAGATATCCATTTTACATTGTATACTTTCATGACTTGTACAAAGAATATTGTATATAACTTTCAACGTTGGAATTAATTTACTACTGTTATTTAGCAATCATATGTTGTAAACCAACGATAAATAAATTGACAATGATAATAATAACAATAATTAAATAACACCTTAACTTCAAAGCTCTGGGTTGGAGGTGACATCAAATTTGAACCTTCAATTTAAATATTTTCGTACTCAAAGCATAAATATCAACAAACGAGGTATCTATGTTCAAGTTAACTATTGAGGAATATTCTGTAATTAATTACTTAATGATTAAAGCTAAATTCTCATCGCTGGTTCAAGCTAAATCGGTCTGATGGGACAATCGTTACATCAACTTACTTGGTATACCAACAACCCTGCCACTAACAATCTCAGCTTTGCAACCAAAGTCTTCATATAGTTTGCAAATCAATGAGGCTGGCTGAAGCGTGAGGTTCCTGTACTCCTCATCCGAGATTCCGCATTTTGCTAGCACAGCCTCGATCTCGATTCTTTTGCAAAATCCACCAAATCTCTTGGTCCATTCTTTCACCGTTTGAAGTTCCTGAGAATCGAGAGTTAAGTAAACAACGTTACAGTAGTTTGCTATAACAATAGTTAGTGAGTGCTGCGTACAATAGACCTTTTAGCAATCCTACAAAAGAGCCTGGATCGAGCGTTATTTTTATACATTTTTATATGCGACGCTCGATCGAGTGACGTTAGAGTTTCTATCACTATTGTGCATATTCGAAAATTCTACAAAATGTAGCAAAATATCGTTCGATTCTGATTCTTTTCAGAATAGCTAAAAGGTCTATTGGTGGAAAAATAATTCAATTCTACAGTGAAGCCCGTGAAACTGTAGAAAATGACCGCAACGTGACCGCAACGTAACCGCAACGTAACCGCAACGTGACCGCTATGTCACCGCAACACCAACCAAATAAACAACTACACTCACAAACAATTTTACCACCATAACACGATATCGCAATTTCTATAGTCTGTCTCAAATTAGACGTCACCTCGGGGGGGGGGGGGTACTTAGTATATTTGTCCGACGGGGATGTGCCGTATTTTGGGGTATCGTTTTCATCAATTTTTTCTAGCACGGGTATCAAAATAAGGCAATTTTTTCTAAAGCAGGTTGTCAAAACATGTCAAAAGGGGACATTTTGTTAGACTGGGTCGTTTTCGGTCAAATTTTCATGTTTTGGAGTATACTTTTCACAAATTTATTCTAGAATCGGTTATGATTTGGAGGAAAAAAATTATGGAGCAGGGTAAAATAAAAGTTGTTCGTGGGCACACCCCCGTACAAACTTAAGTCAAGTACCCCCCCCCCCCGCCGGGGACGTCAACTACGAATGCCCGAGAATAACAACAATAGAAGTGTTTTGCAAAGGAATTTTGCGTTATGGCAAAACGCTAGCTAAAATTTGCTATCGTCACAGTTTTCACCGTTTTCAGATTGCTTTGGTATCGTGTGAACACTAGCTAAAATTTGTTATCATCACAATTTCACCGTTCTTAGATTGTTTTGGTATCGTGTGAGCGCTAGCTGAAGTTTTCTATCGTCACAATTTCACCATTCTCAGATTGTTTTGCGTGTGAGCACCAGCTAAAATTTTCTATCGTCACAATTTCACCATTCTCAGATTGTTTGGTATCGTGTGAACGGCATCGTGTGAACGCAGGGAACTTCTTTACTTACAGATTCATTGCACTTCTTCTCTAAGTTGATGCATAACTCGACGCATGCTTTCAGTGCCTTGACTTTCTCTTCACCTGAAACAGATTCAAATGGGCTTCAGTTAAAGGGGCTCCGTCGCCAAACAATAAACGAATCCGTAAACTCGCACGTGTCGGGGATTATCCATTGTTCATCTATTGTTCCCTGCAGTTTGTTTGGTGGCTTCACCCAAGCCACAATAAAGTGACTTTAAAAATCCACTTATATCTTTGCAATCTTACAACATATGTTGTTTGGTTTGTTTCTTAGTGAAGTTCAAGAGTTCATCCCAAAACAGCAACTTTTATTTTGAGAAAAAATTGGAAACTCTTGTGTGATATGGCCTGTCAAATAAACTGCAAAAATCGTCGTTTTGTTTACAATTTGACGACGGAGCCCCTTTAACAAGGAAAACGGCATCTAAATATCTCACCAGAGGCTGAAATAACTGATGAGCAATATCATACTCCATCCACACTTGCAAGCTAAACCACCTTAGTTAAACCAGGTTATCGAATGTTGCGTTCTGATTGGTCAATCCAACTAATCGATTGCATTTGATTGGTTAAAATTTAACCCACCTTTGATAAAGCTAGTTTTACAGTGACACTGAGAATAGGGTACTTATATCTTTTTATGCGATAATCGAATTGGTGCTTTGGGTTGTCACAGCTGAAAACGAGATCAATGAATTTGTTTTTCAAAATAAGAACCCATGAAAGAAAAGGTTCTTAGGTAATTGAGTAAATATTGAAGATTTTAGGCTAGAAGAAAATTCTTATATGCGAGTCTTTACTGCATGCTTCAGTTGTTTTGCTCTTTTAAACAGAAAATAGTGCAGGAAATCTTGTACCGGGTGAGTCAGAAAAAAGAATCCCCGCTTGAAAGGTCACGGCTCTCTGGATATCAAGACAATGATATCGGCAAATATACAATTTAATGGTAGATATGTTCAAATCTACTATCAAATTTACCTGACTGAAATCGGCCACTCCATTCTGAAATTATGAGGGATTTTCTCGAGAAAGCCTCTTCAAAAAACCTTCAAAACGTGACCAAAATCATGAACAAATTTCCCGAACATTTCTGCCTTACAATGCCTTACAGCAATGACTTCTGGACGCTTTAGCACATGCTATCCTCTTGGAAGGATGAACAAGTCCTCCCCCTGATATCGATGACGTATTCAGGGGGATTCCATTCTCCCAAGGGGGCAAAATACACGAATTTATGTGAGTGTCATCAATTTTAGGAAGGAAAATTTGCTCACTATTTTCATTCGTTTTTGCAGGTTTTTTGAAGGGGCTTTCTGCAGAAAATCACCTATATCCACGGGAAGAAATGACCGATTAAGGCCGGGTGAATTACTTAACCTAATTGAACATATTGGCAATAAAACAGGATAGTTTTCAATATCATTGCTTTGGCATGAAAACATATTTCAGCATTGCAATAGTGATAAAAAGCATCATAAACCTGTAGGTAGCAATTTAGCGACCCATTTTGCAGCAGCGATTGCCATCTGTGCATTTGACACGCTTGCAAGAAGTCCTTGAATTGTCTCAAATTTAAATTGTTTGCCTTCCTTCTTTGCAGTTGAAGCATCTTTCGTCTCTACTTGTAGACTATTGCTTACAATATTGTGAATTGCAGTTGTGTACAATTTGTCAGGATCCAGCTACAGAATAAATAATGCTGAAATCAGTAAAGCAACAGTGAGGTAATAACATCTTTACCAGGGGGCACTACACCCATAAAGGTACAAAGGTATGCCGCTGGCGTACAGAGATCCTTATCCTATACGGGAGCAACCTTGCTCAGCATTGTCCTGTCAGGAAGCAAATCGGCAAGAAAACCAAAGCAAATTGCAAATGTCCAGTTAAAATATGGCAGGGGAGCAATTACTTCAAAATGGTGTACCTTTTCGGGACCACCATTTGAGAAAGTGGATACTCATGTTCGGGAGCAAAAAAGTTAAAGACGATACATACTCTGTTCAGCGGCATAAACCCGGTACAGAAAATAGTTAAGTGCCCCCCCCCCCTCGGCGTGTCATGTATAAACTTTGTCGTGTCTCGGTGTGTCTGCAACAAAGTGTGAAGAGAGTCGCAAACTCTCTGTAATTCCAGGCAAAAAGGGAATCACGAGGTGTGGTCACATTGAGAGGAAGGACCAGGACGCTGCTTCAATAGGCTCAGCTTCTCAGTGTCCTAAAACTACCTTCGGATGCTAGGTAGAAATATCTACCATAAAAAAATTAAAATTTTTGTTCCCATTTTTGAAAACTACAAAATGAAACTAAGAGAACAGGAGTCAATCCATTTCTTCGATACGGGCTCGCAGATTCCCGAGAAAATCAAAATTTTGGAAGATGATCTTGGGAAAATGAATCTAATACCAATATAAAAAGGCTTACCTTTATGCATTTAGCAATATTTTCAATTTTGCGTGCGACAGACTCTGATTTCAGCTCTGGGGCTGAAAAGGGAAAAGATATGGTTTTCAAGATCAATTTTAATTTCAATCATCAGTTCCAGAAATACTCCCTGAGAACTGTACAGATCCTTTAGTCTAAAAAAAATTCAACAAAGTTATTCTCCTCTTTGAATTATTCTCCAAGAACTTTCAATTCACCTCCGAAGAGAGATGAAATTCAGACCTGATCACCATCAAGAAAAGGTATCATCATAACAGGGATGAGGTGAGTGGCCGAGCGGCTCGTACAGTTTCCGTCATGCGACTGAAGTTAAGCTCATTCGTGTGAAGTCAAAATCCGAAAATGGGTGAACTTTCGGATGCCTAACCAAGCAACTCAATTCGCCTTCCTTCAGAAGAGATGTTAAAGGGCATATGTCATGAAGCTGATTGGTTAATGCAATGCCATTCTCTCTACTGTTTCTTACAAAGCACAGGATCGAGGCTGAATTTTCATTGCAATAAAACTTCATGAAACAGAAAAAAGTCTCGAAACAATGGAATTCCACTCCAAACTTGTTTGTTGTATTAACCAATTGCTAATGTGACATATGTGCTTTAAACTAGAGGTTCCATGCATGGATGCGGCATACACAGTGGGCCCAATTTAGCTAAAACTAGCTAGAAATCCTTCCAGCCCATTTAAAATAAAGTACTGAAAAAATTCTCCAACATGTAAAAGAGAAATTTAACCAGCAAGGGCATTTCAAGGAGCTCCCACGGAGCCTCTCCTGCAGCAACTCCATCCTATGTAAAGAAACGAATCTCAAACTTACATAGAATTTTCCATGGTGATTCTCCAATAAGTGGGTGGAATGGCAAACGAGTCTTCGAAATTTCAGGCAAAATGTTCGCAGATCCACGTAGCAACTGTAGGTTCAAAAAATTGATTTTTATAAAACCCAACGCAGATATGAATCAATAAAAATTCTCCCAAACGAGATAATGATTCTAAAAAAAGTTAGAGTCATATAATATGGCATTTATCAGGGCTAGCCAGCCTACGAG